>DWEM01003681.1:0-10425 GCA_018245935.1 Agara belti belti | reverse complement strand
CGTTATGTAGTAACAGTCAATTGATACTACTGTATTTTGATTTTTAGACGAGACGGTCCCTCTACCGGAGGACGAGGAGCTGCAGGGGTTCCTGCCGCTGGAGGAGGGCTTCAAGGGGCTAAAGTTCTCCAATCGGGCGGCGTGGGACGCGTACAGCGTGCCCGAGCTGGACGGCAACGACGACGACATGGGGTGAGGCTATCGCTTGCTTCAGTTTACAAATGTCACACTCGGCTGACAGACATTGTGTAGTAAAACTATTGTCATTTCTCAGATCAGTTATACTTTATGCTGTTGTGATGTGCTAAGCAGTATTAGTGCTGTGAATAAAGTATTTTTATAACGATTCATTATATACAAATTTTCAATTCGATACCGGTACAGTTTTGTCACATATATGACTTAAGTTTAAAGAGGATTCCAAAATTGAAAAAAACTATTAAACTCTGTTATTATGATCACTTGTCTTTGGTGTACGGTGTGATCGGCCAGTAGTGTAGTGTATACAACATGTATGTGTGTGTTGGCAGGGTGCCGGCGGAGCCGTGGGGCGCGGGGGACGCGGCGCGCGAGCACGGCGTGCGCGCGCTGCGGCTGCAGCGGCTGGCGCGGCGCCTGGCCGAGCGCCACCCCGACCATCTGTCCTACAACACGTGAGCCCTCCACCGACATGCTACACCACATACCCGTACATTCTATGGATCTTGTAATCTATGGATCTTTTGTCATAAATTTGACAGCGCCGAAGACGGCAAACTGGTGTTCGAAGCGAACGCGCTCGGCGTCGAAGAACTCAGTCCGGGCGCTCCGGAGAGCGACTCCGGCGGCGCTCCGGCGGTGGCGGACGCCGCGAGCTCGGACGGCTCGCCCGCCGCCGACGCCTCCACCCCGCCGTCCGGCTCGCCGCCCACTGCCACGGCCGGCAGCCCCACCGGCCCTCCCCCGCCTCCAGTCATCATATCGGAAGCTGACTTCCGAGAGAAAGGTAGTCGTCATCGTATGGAATTTACGTATGGGTTAGACAATTAGATTAGATAGTTAGATTGTCGGTAGATATGTTGCAATTTGTAATTGTTGTATAAGGCGTGTCGTGTTGTTGTCGCAGTGCGCGAGAAGCGCGTGGGCATCCTGAAGCCGCAGGGCTCCCTGGAGCGCGCCCGCGAGGAGCGCGCGCTGCACGCCGCCAACCCGCCCGCGGTAACGAGCGCGCACATACAAAGACACACACACACACACACACACACATACATAGATAAATTTGTGAACAACTTGTGACTTGTCTTTGACATTGAGTATGTTCACCGGCTTAGAAAGATCGTGATTTGTCGTTGTCGTGTCCAGGAAGCCGAGGCCAGCGACGACAGCGGCAAGAGCGAGGAGAAGAAGGAGACGCGTAAGCCGCGAGTCAACATCGCCATGGCGGCCATCATGAGGAAGCAGGAGGAGTCCAACAAGCAGGTGAACTGAATTTTCACTTCCATTTGAGTCATCTTAGAATGGACTCATTTTTTAACCAATTTATTATTGTTTGCAATTGTAGCTCATTGAAATGATATTATTCTAGGTCAAATTCGTAACACCGCCCCCGACGCCGGACTCCACGGCGGACTCCGCCGAGACGAGCGCGAAGGAGCCGGAGAAGCTCAAAGTGATTCAGCCGAAGTCCGTGAAGTCGCTCGCCAACCTGCCCGTCGGCCGCAAGACGGGCGGCATCCTGTCGCTGAAGGACAAGTCCGCCGGCTACCCGCACCTCGTCAACGTGGAGCCCGAGCCCAAGAAAGTCGACAAGGAGGAGAAAAGCGACATCAAACCCAACCAAGTCGGCAACCAGAGCTCTCAGCAGAACTTCCCCAAGCGTCCAGAACCTGCGGCGCTGTCGAGCGGCTGGAATGCGAATATGCCCGCGCCGAATTACACAGACGCCGCGAGGGGGAGCCTGCAGAAGAACTACGGCATACAAACGACGGGCATCGGTTACGGTCCCGGCTACCCGGCGGCGGCCAGCCCCAACGGCCAGAGCATTAAGCTGCCCGTCGTCAACCCCAAGGAGATAGACGTGAGGACTGCGGCGCTGCAGAAGCAGAACTCGAGGCAGGACATGTTCCAGGAGCCCCACAAGTTCGCCGCCCAGGGCTACCAAATGTCCGGGGACAAGATTAACTTTCTGAACGATCTGCCGCCGCGGTTCGCAAACCAGTACCGCTACTGGCACGTGGCGCAGGACGCCCAGCTCAACGAGAACAAGTTCAGGGACGACAGCTTCAAGGCCAGCCCCGCGTACGGCGGCCAGGTGTCGCGCGCGGGCTGGGCCGGCACGCAGCCGGACGGCTTCCAGCAACCGGCCAACTGGTGGAAGCCGGACAACCCGCCGCTTTTCAACCCGTCGTACGGCAACTTGCCGCTGAACGTGCCCAACTTCTACCCGAGCGTGCCCGCGCCCAGCGCGCCCAACCCGTACCAGAATCTGCAGTACAATCAGCTGGCGCAAAACCAGGCGAGCGCGCAGGTGTTGGGGCAGAGTAAGCCCGACAGTTTAGGCTCGAGCTACCTGCAGTCGGCCGTGGGCCAGCCGCAGTTGCAAACGCTACAGAACCTCGTGTCGTCGTCCAGCTTCAACTCGACCATCGGCAACTTCGGTAGCTACGCCCCACCCGCGGGCGTCGGCTACGACTCGGCGATGTACCCGCAGTTCAACAAGCTCGGCTACCCGCCGCTCCAGATGAAAATGTTGGACAAGCCGGTGTACCAGAGCGACAAGAACGTGGACATCGGACTGAACTTTGGTGCCAACAACCCGCTGGGGACGCAGCAGAGGAACTTGGGCTACGGCGAGCAGCTCAAGCCGCTGACGGGCATCGTGAAGAACTCGGATCAGACCGGGGTGAGCTAGACGCACCCTAATATAACTGTATATCAACATGAATATATTTTTTCTTGACGCCCACATTTATTAGGCACAGGCATATGGTTAAACGACCTATCGACTATTGTGAGATCCATGTTGTACTGTCACTTTAATGTTCTTAATGTTCTCTGATATTGCAGATCACGATCACCATCGGCATCTATATTTAAAAAAATCTCTTTAATGAGTGTGACGTGTTATTGTGTACCAGGCGGCGGTGTCGGGCGGCGCGGAGGGGGCGGCGGGCGGCTCGTACTCGCTGTTCAGCGGCGCGCACGAGCCCGCGTGGCACGCGCCGCGCGCCGCGCACCAGGTACGGGGCGGGCTGGGGTTGTAGACTGAATATTTTTGTTATGATCTTTGTTTATTACTCGTTAACGAGCCGTACTTTGATTTGAAATGCCTGAAAATTTGAAAGCCTTTTTGAAATCAAAGTACGGCTCGTTAACGAGTAATAAAAAAGGTTGCTTCCGTTAGCCGAACGACGTATAGTTCGAAATTAGAAAATGACATATGCAGCTGTCAGTTTAACGAATAATTTGACAAACAAAATCTACTTAAATTTCCAGTCGCTGTGGTCTGGCAATCAATCACCTCTAGAGCGTTTACTGGAGCAGCAGAAACAAATGAAGCCGCAATGACAGTGACCCGCTCGGTCCTCGCCCCGCGCGCTGCCGCCCCCGCCCCCGCCGCCGCCCGGCGCGCGCGCTCCGGACCGATACTCACACGACATATGCGAATTTATAGGTAAAATTGGCCAAATTATACACCATGTTATATGAAATGTTTCAAATGTGTTCGGTTTAAATGGATTTTAAAAAGATATGTGTATTTTTTAATTTAAGAGAAAATTCCCAGAATGTCTAGCTAAGAACCCTCTAGATAATCGCCCGGCCCCGGGACATTTAATGCGGCGAAAATTCGTTGTAGGGAATCCCCTGCGGCCCGGGGGTAAGGGACCTAACATTTAACCTATAACAATAGACGTAAGACTAAACAAATGCTTCGTTAAAATCGATTCAACTTATTTGGAGCATTCATACGCATGTCTATGGGTGAAATACTAAAATTAGACGACACCACTATGTGTAAAAATCGTTACACTGTAAGAAAAGTACATGAATTACACTCTGTATAGTCATATTTTTTCCTTTTGTTTAAACTATGTTTGAATTAATGAGTTGTGTAATTTATTAAATACAATTACGGACTTGGAAGCGAAACCGCGATGAAAGGGTTTGAGAAATTAGAATGTATTTAAAATGTACACTATTCGAAGCCACAAAATCCATAGACAATTTTCTTTTAACATCAGAAACGCATACCTCGAACGCGATAAATGTTTCCTGGCGATGCGTTCTATTGTCTATTTCCAACGTCACGCAATGTTGGACGTCTTACAATATTAGAGTGACTGAACGATTGAATGGAAATCATAATAAAATTCCACATGACATTTATGCAACCTCAACAAAAAGCGCGCGTAATGTTGACAAACTATTTATATTATTACGCTTTCTATGAATATACGGCTTGGAGGCGGTCTTTTGATAAATCCATTTGTGGCATGTTATTTTCACACAGCGGCGTTTATATAACTGCTTACAATCGTATCATAGTATGTATACGGTATATTATATAATATGTAAAAAAAAGATTATCTACAATAATGTCGGATATTACTGCAAATTATACTGGGTTCAAATTACTAATAAAATGTTTTTGTCGTCGTATGTTTCAAAAAACGACATATGTTTTGTTTTATAATACTTTTACCGCCCTTTCCTTGAGGAATGATCGTAGAGGACGTAAACAATATAGTCACAATGACTGTCGTGTTATCACAATACCCTTAAACAACCGAATTCGAATCGAGTTTTTTAAAACAGTTAATATTACTGTTATGTTTTTACTAGGTACCAATAGTTTTTATTAAATGTCACACCACCTCATATTTGCTCAATGTTCAAATTAGTTGTCGGCCCTGTTTAAATGTATTTTTTTTGTATTATGGCTAGTGTCTAAAGAAACAATACATTGTTTTATTTCAATTTGAACCAAGCAAGCAAGCACACCGGTCATTAGATCCTACGCGAGTTGAGCCGTCGATGCGTTGTAAGGACTGTGCTACATTTTAAATAAAATTAGGTTATCCAGAAAAAATGCCTTTATAAATTGCTCTTATTTTGGAAGTCACATAAAAAAACCTTTTTTGAAACTGACAGAAAGAATAGGAAACATATTCTAATAGGCAGATTTCTTTGACAGCACTGCGACTTCGAGTTGGTCATTTCTTTTATTTTTTAATTAATGGACATTTATATGTGCTACAGGGAGTCTATACTAAAAATAAAAAGGGTTTGAAAATTTTACTTCGCGTTAGTTATGGTAAAAGATGTAAGTAATCTGAATGATATATTTTAAATAAAAGTATTACAAAAATATGTATACAAGTAGTTACAGTGTTTGTAATAGAACTCATTGTTAAAATATAAATACTAGTTCTCATGTTGACTGTTACGTGGGTAATCGTGTGCCTGCTCAGCAGCAGGCATTATTTGTTTATGGAGATTTGTCACAAGCTCCGTTGTCGTAAGTGGTAATAAATTGAAGGAACTGTTGTGGAATTGTTTTGCTAATAAAGTTATTTTTGTTATTAAATATTGAAATTGTTTCGTTTTTTCATTATTCCCTTTTCAGAAACACATATTCTTTGGAGCAATCGCTAAAATTCATTTTTATACACGCATATTTTTACTTTTATGGAAGTTTTTTTGTTTATGATAATCGATTTAAATACTTAGATATTAATAATTGAAAATAAACGTTGTTCCAGCATCAATTAACTATTGGTCGGTTTAAGTTCGCACCGGTAATATTTTCCACCACCACATCATCACATTTATAGCATATTAAGAAACCGTATTCTTCAGAATGATTATTAATTTTATATCTTTAAAGGAATTTGATGTAAAACGCGAAACGCGTTTACTAAAATCCCAATTTTAAAGCAAGCGACAATCGGTAAAAGAAACGAGACAAAACTACAATATGTTTCATTTATTGTCTTAAATAACTCGACACGTATTAAAATGGAAAGTATTGAACACAACGAAACACCAACGCACAAAACACAACACAAAATAAAATATATACAAACGTAACATTACGCTAACCGCAAAACTGTATAAAAATAGTTTCATGCAATACTTAGAAATTAATACATTTTATTCAACTACAGCTAACAAATTCGACTCGACATTCGGGTTTTCAGATATTAGTTGTAAGTACGCCCTGAACCCTTAACCGCTCAACCGTTTCGTGGAGTACGCTGCGTGCCTCCCACACGTCCAGCAGTGGGACAAAAGTGTCACTGCTGGGGACGGTCCTCTTGAGTATTGACCGCGATGAGTATTACAGATATTTATATTTGTACTAATTAAGTGTTACATCATAATCAACAAAAGTAACTTGATATTCGTAATCCCAGTAAATAAACATTTTGCAACTAAAACTGTTGCACTAAAAATACTGCTATAGATTTAGATCACATATTAAAATTTCACATGTAGTTTATGGAAAAAATTGACAAACATATTATATGCACTTGGAATAGAAGCTTCAAGTTTAAAAATAAGATAAGGGAAATTAAAATAAAAAAAAGGGAAATTAATTCTTCATTCAATATTTACAGTGACCCCAGTTCAGGCTTCCCGACTCGCTGATACACCAAAAAAAATAATTTTAAATTAAATTTAGTCTACCAGAGACATTAAGCTGCATTAAAATAATTAACCATGAAGAGTAGAAATCTGCCAGAGACATTCAGCTGCATTACAATATAAAGAGTCAGTACCATAGACATTAAATAACATTACAATATAAAAAGCAAGTAGACTCTAATGCAAGGTGGTTCAACTATCCATAATAAGGCACTCGCCTCACGAGTCCTGAGCCAAGTAAACCATGTATCAAAATTAATTATGAAAAATCTCCTCTGGACGAAAAGAAGTCAATGATAGATAAATTGTACTAAAAATCCTTATCCCTAAGATGAATATTCCACAATTGTTATAGAAAGTGACAATTGAATGATGAACATCAAAATTATTGGCTATTTATTGTACTTATAAATAATATATTGTCACCAACGAATACATATCTAAAAATATTCAGTGGTCCAAATATAAATAGTTAAAAATCAGATATCTACATAGTAATATCAATTCACATATGACAGGTCAGGAAACAGGAAATGTATCACAATAATAATAGTATGGCAACATTGATGATTGAAATTTTGTAAAATCAACAATTTGAGACCTATACATGGCAATAATTTTTTAACACGACCCCTATATATCAGTCTGTTACCGAACTGGACTGAGCCGGTGCTATGGGAATAATAATAACTGATGATTAATTAGGCAATTTAATGCCCGTATTATGGTGACCGGATAGCTGATAAACATACAATATGATACTCATATAGATATTTTTAATACGCCCGAACACAGAACAAACAGATGTCCCATCGCGAATTGTTTGTCCTTTGTGGGAACCGAACTAACGACCTTCGGTTTTACAGTCAGGGTCTCTAACCACTCGACCACAAGGCCAGTCACAGCAATCAGTGTATTTATCAACTACTTATTTTATAATATATACATACCTATTATATACCTAAGTACATAATTTTACACAGTTTAAATCTACCCCCTTGGTCGAGTGGTTAGAGATTCGGACTGCTAAACCGGAGGTCGTGAGTTCGGTTCCCGTAAAGGACAAACAATTCGCGATGGGAACATTTGTTTGTTCTGTTTGAGTGTAATATGTCTCTATAATATATTAATTTTTTAATTTAGCTTCATTACATTTGAAACTTGAAAAAACTTAAGTAAAATAAAAAACAAAATAACCCTGGCCTGTAACGAAATTTCAGGCGTGTAATAAGATCTATGTATTAATACAAAATTTAACCTCAAAATTATATAAACATCTATGAACACTAACTTTTATTTATTGTATATCTTGTCTCGCTTCCACTCGCTGCGCGCTCAATGATGGAATGGGACAAAATATCCAATAACTAAAACGAGCGTCGCTTGTCTATGAATAATTACAGTTATTTTCAAATTTGTACTATCAGCTACACAAGTTTTGTTTTGCTCTTAGCGGCCGCCTCCTCCTGGAGCTGATAAGCGCGCGGGTGGATCTTAAAACCGTATAACCTGCAAATTAAAGACTCAATTACGTCACCTACATTTGACCTACAATTGAGAATGATGAAACTAGCAGGAGCCTCTCAGATCTGTAATGAAAGAGATAATTGGGCACCCGGTGTAATAATAGTATATAGTAATTATACAATCATGGATATCTTTAGGAACAAAAACCTTGTATCGGATGGCTAGAAAGGGCGCCTCGATCTCATTGCGAGAGAAATCGTGTCTGTGTGTATGTGTGGTTGTGGTGAGTGGTGGGGGGGGGGGGCAGGTGTACCTGGGCACGTGGCGGTCGGCGGGCGGCGCGGGCCGGTACTCGGGGTGCACCATGAGCAGCATGTGCGGGAAGCCGGTGCCGAAGTAGGCGCCGTCGACGTGGTGGTGGCGCGCCGCCGCCGGCGAGTACACGTCGCGGCAGCGCGGGCAGTACAGCTTCACCATGGACGCGCCCGGCACGTCCGACAGACCTGCCGACGACCGTTTATATTGTTTTCTCATCTTTATGAAACACTCGCTGTACCCGCGACTTAGTCCGCGTTTGAATTTAATTACTTTTTACATTTCTAAAACAACGGTACAATTTGCTGTGATCGCGCAGAGAATAATATTTTTTGGAACAAATCCTTTAATATTCAGTTCTGTATGAACTATCTTCTATCCAACCTATCGTACTCTCATACCGATTCAATTTATAGTTGCGTTAAACTAATGACCTTAGAGTATCATAGGCGACACATAGCAATACTCATATCAGGTGGCCGTGGAAAACTTAAAAAGCTACAGAAGCTCAGTTGACCATCGCACTAGCTTCCCAAAACAAAACTGAAGTGCATTACCGAGCGGCAGCATTGGCTGAGACTCGCAGTAAACGCGAGGGCATCGGCCGAAGCACGCAGACTTAAACTTTTCCAACATCAGACTGATCCCTCTGGAAATAAAAAAATCTTTGATCGAGCATTAACTGGTCTCGCGGTCGAGTGGTAAGACCGTGATTGCAAAACGGAGGTCGTGGGTTCGATTCCCACGCAGAACAAACATTTGTGTGACGAGGACATTTGTTTGTTCCGTGTCTGGTCGTAATAGAAATATGTATATATGTATTATATCGTATGTATATATGTATGTTGATCAGCTGTCCGGTTACCATAAAACAGGCATTCAATTGCCTAAGCTGGAATCGGATAGCTATGTGTGGGGATACAGCTGTTGATTATAATCATACATTAAGTTAACCTTGAATGTATTCTTATGCTATAGTTTATTTTTCAAAGGGTGAATTTCTGTTACCTATTCGTGAGTATGAAGCGAGCGTGGATCAATCCATACAGTATCTCCAGCGGCCGCTCCAGTACACCCAAGTAGTCTGGATTGTTCGCTGAAATAGTTAACCAAGTTTCATGGTATGTAATCGATAGGCTTGCCTGTGCCGCGGTCAGTGAAGTTGACTGCCGAGCTAAAGGTTGCAGGTTTAATTTCTATTTATAACAAATAAATAATTATACGAGTGTAGATATTTGTTCTGCGTCCGAATGTAAAATTATCTGTATCGTTTCAGAAGTGTATATAACATAGTTTATCAGCACTGGCTGGGCCTAATTAGGTATCAGATTACTGTGTACATTGTCTTAGGATATTATTAGTATAATTATAATGTAAGGTTATAAAAGACTATTACTGTTACTACATATAATAATTATTTGCTACAATCGCCTGTTGGACATACCGGGCTCCAGGTCGAGGAGGACGTGCAGGGCATCCCGGTAATGAGGCACCACCTCACAGAGCCCCGTCAGATTGAACTTGTCGTTGATATATTCCTCGTCCACCTGTAAAGTATCACAGGAATTGATAATACAAATGGATCGATCGTGTAGAGACGATATATAGATTTAGCTTTTATATAAAATATATCTAGAAACGGCTGATAAGTTGCAAAATTGCACTGTTACAAGTGATATATATGCTTACCAACACCAACCATGTTACATACATTTACATACAGAAAAATACACACATTTGATGAATACCAAATCGCTGTTTTAATGAACAATTAAATTGGTTGGTTAAACATTTAAATTACTCGATTAACAACTCTGTAGACATGTTGCAGAAAATGTAAGATGTAAATATAATAGTCATATTAGTAGTTTTTTTTTTTGAGCCTTTTATTTTTCAGCAGTGTGTTGTGTGTGTGTGTGTGTATAAACGAGGCGAATTCCCTAGGTGTCAGGACAGCGCCAACACCCGGTGTAGACATGGATCATAAAAAAAACTGTAATAGAAATCTAAATTAAG
>DWEM01003680.1:0-10425 GCA_018245935.1 Agara belti belti | reverse complement strand
CCCTAACGGGGTAGGCAGAAAGCACCGAGTGCCAAATATACCTCTATCCTTACAAACCTGACGTGCTTCATCTACATTCATCACTCTCTTCATGCATACACGCCGGTAAAAAAAAATATAATAAATAGGTATATTATTTTAGTATTAATGGCCACCGCCCTTTAAAGTGCCACAAGTATTTGGTGTAAATCGCCTACAAATCTACTGAAACGATTTTAAGTAGGTAGTAACAAGTATACGGACGCCAAAATAGGCTGTCATGAATTATGTCGATATGTATTTACACTAGCTGACATCTGACATAGCCGATGACAAATTAATGGGTCACATCGATTACTGGTCAAAAACTTCGACACTAATGCACGTAGGAAGGCGCAATAGAAGAATTATACGATTTAAGTTTTGATATTTTAGTGCATTTCCTACATTTTACAATATCTGTAGTTGTAATCCCTCCTGTCGTTTTAGTTCGTTCTTGCAACGTTAAACAATGTAATTTAAAGTCGCATATCGCAATACGACGATAATAATATCTGCGTTCGAGCGGAACCCGTGAGCTGCTGTGTTAGATTATTAAAAACAGCTGACAACTATACTATTGTACGTGGCGCCCCTCCAAAAACAATTCAGCCGGCACTCGGTGCTCTTGCGACATAATGATGAACGCTCAACATTTCCACCATCACAAATTTCGACCGTAACGCTGTACGGTTAGAATTGAAATTAAATTGTGGACGGCAACTAACACGTGTAATTGTAACAATAATTAGACTCTTAACGATTAAGCTTTACGGTTGATAATGATACAGCAGCGGCGGAAGTTTTACGGAAGTCGGAGAGCGGTGGCGTGATCGCGGCTTGCGCGCGCAGGTCCACTGACCTGTATTCAAATGATAGTACGTCTGTCAGCGCGCACTATCGTAACATATTATCTATGTTTATCATACGCTCTCCACTATACTAGTATAAGGAAGGACCATGACACGATTAGTACGTCTTCGGCTGGCCGGTAACACATTCGAGCTGCTCGTGATATCGTCAGCAAACCATAATTTCATTTGCCACCTGGCCCACTTGGTTCGGCGTTTGTCACGAAAGCTATTGTTCTGTATTCGGTGTAACTATGTAAAAAGGGCAGCCTTGATAAACATAGAAAATCAATAGCACTGTATTTTATTGTCAAACTTCAATTATCTAAATCTAAATTATAAAATCGTTTCATGCCATACCGAAGCGTGCGTATAATTAATGAATAAAGAAAACGCAAATATAACCTTTGTCCTCTTATCAGGATTAATATCATAATCTACACTCATTAGACAATATTACGAAGAACTTTAAGGTTATAATTAAACAAATAATTTAAAAATAGATGAAAAGTCGGCGCATGCCAGTTGCTCAGATTTGAATGCCAGACCCCTGGAACGGCAGGTTGATATATCAACCACTACACCATCATGTTTTATTAATACAGCCCCACGTCAGTAATCGAATGCTCAGTAGTTTGACACTACAGCCAATAATAGCGAAGCACGTAGCAGTACAACGTAGCATACGACTGTAGGTATAACGTAATGGTGATGAATTCACGTTTTGAATATTAAACTTGTTTATAATACAAGGTAACCGATGTTCTTCACACCATTTACATAATTTTTAATACATAAAGTCATCTAATGAGAGATTAAAATCATCAACATTGTGTTGCAAAAACAGACTTAATCCATTAAAAATGCGATGTAACTTTAATTGAAATTTTACATTTTATACAAGAGCAGTGATAGCATACTAGTTTGAAATTCAGCCACCCACTCCGGGGGTCTGGGATCGATCCCGCGTGAGTTTTATAATTAAAAAAATGTAATTATCACTTGCTATAACGGCGAAGGGAAACATCGTGAGGAAAAACCTGCACACCTTAGAGATGTTATAAAGCATATAATATTTTCTGAGGTGTGTGTGAATTCTAACAATCCGCACTTGATAGACTTCGGCCTAAAGGAATACACCGTGAGAGAAGACTCGGTCCAGCAGTAGACCAATAGAAAGGGTCGAAAAAAAAGATTTACAATATCATTACATTTTAGACATTACGTACTGTCTGCTAGAGACTTTCATTTGAGGCCCACGCTGTATTCCTTATAGTTAACACGTAACACTTTCACTTGAACACTTTCAAATGGTTTTAGACGACATTCAGATATACTGCTCATTTACACGTCACTTTCTTTCCATGTATGAACTAGAGATATTTTTTTTTTTATTAACCGTTTTATATGCAAAAGAGTAGCGAAAGAGCAGACAGGGGTTACGAGTGATCGCCGCCTCTAATAGGACTAGGAATGGGGGATGGTGTTAATAGGAATCAGTTGGTTTAGTTTAATTAGTGATAGCCCGGTTTGTTTTCATCAGTTTTCCTATTCCGGACGGTTTCACACCTCTCACTCGTTACGTGCGTTTTGTAACATAAAATTATCGGAGTATTTACGAAATAATTTATGTATCCGAGGTGTTTGAGGTCTGCCGATCTACAGTTGGCTAACGTGGTTGGCTATGGTCTAAAATCTCCTCACTATGAGAGGAATTCTGTGTTCTTCAGTGACAGAATAGAAAGACAGGAAAAAGAAATTAAAACATATAACGAAGCAAACATTACGCATTACGCTACCGATTTAATATTACGCGTAATATTTAAACGGCGCGAAATAATCGCGAAATATAAATAAACGACACGGAAAGATTTCACTTCGCCGTGATTATGCGTTTTTTTTTTTCATTTTATATTTAAAATAGGTTGGCACTTGACCGACATAACGTTTCACTGTAGAAATGAGGTCCAAACGAGAAACACATCCAACTTTTAACGAGACTTATAGTGTATAACTATAACTATTATGATATTCTCCATTAAAACAAAAAAAAAATTCTATTGAAACAGTCACAAAACAAAAGTATATACTCATATGTATAAATTGCCGCAAATGGAAATTAAACCGATTAAAGATGGAAATTAAACCGATTAAAGATGGAAATTAAATCGATTTAAGATGGGAATTAAACAGATTAAAGATGGAAATTAAACCGATTAAAGATGGAAATTAAACAGATTAAAAATGGAAATTAAAGATGGGAATTAAACAGATTAAAGATGGAAATTAAACAGATTAAAAATGGAAATTAAACAGATTAAAGATGGAAATTAAACCGATTAAAGATGGAAATGAAACTGATTAAAGATGGAAATTTTAGTTCTTACTCCTTCGTGTTGCAGAACGAGCTTACCTTATGATAGCTTGAAAAGCCTAAATTGACCAAACACTGTCATTTGATTGCCCTGACACGAAGTTCACCGGGCGAGAGCAGAGCGTTTGAAATAATCCGAGAATAAAACGGAGTTCATCAACACCCGCACCAAAATGAAACTGAAATTGCGCTTTGTTTCATTTCATTATGATCGCGCGTCTCCTTTGTTGTTTGTTGATGTCTTTTGAAACGCGTGTAATGGCTAATGTTTCGTGTTTCATACTGTAACGAAATATTTTCATATGGGAGCGAAAGAATAATGTATGTGACTCTTCTCTGTTACTTTTTAAATGGAACGACAGTACTCGTAAAAAAAAATCATATGTGACCTATCAATCCATAAAACGACAGGTCTGTTGGTGTATTGGTTAGAAACCCTGATTGCTAAGCCGGAGAGTTCGTTTCCCATCCAGGACAAATATTTGTGTGATGAATACATTTGTTTGTTGTGTGTAAGTGTAATAGAAATATACGATTGTCAGTTGTTTGTTCACCGTAGTACAGGCTCTGCCTAGTTTGCGATCTGACGGGCGTGTGTGGGCGTGTCACAAGAAATTATTATTATTATTATCAATATCGCAATACGAGTTAAAACTGACACTCGATTCGAATTTCGAACGCATTATATGCAATATTCCTCAATTCGAACAAGTTACAAACGATTGGCTGTAAACATTTCAAGGTCTCCGCTTCAATCTTTTGTGCAAAGAATACATTATAGTTGTTATCGAGAAATAATATTTCTGTATGAATGTGCTATTTATTTTCGACTCTATTCGTATAGTTATTAAGTGCATTGTGTAAAAGTGAGAGGAAAATATTTAACGTAAACTATTTTAATATTTATATATACATATATGAGTATACGATCTAAGATCGCGTCTTTTATCGGCTTCAAATATTTATTAATGCCAATAATAAGTATTGTAATATTGTTAGTTATTTAAATTTTCATTTTCGCCTCGATTAATTTATGGGTGGTGTTCGAAGTTCTGTCTTTCAGTTCTAAGTGATTAAAATGTGTAAAATTAAAACAATGTTTATCGAACAAGTAGAAGAAAATAATAATAGTACAAGAGACGAAATAGCTTTGTCAGAACTGTAGTCATCTAATCCATAGACTCTGGCTACTCCTACGGGAAATACGAGTGACAGTTTTTTGTGTCTACAAAATGTACATAGACAATATGGTATATGAAGATAAAACCTCTATCCACAAACAACAATATCAACTAGTCGACGTGGGAAAAAACTTGCGATAGTTACAAAGCGTATTTTGAATTTGAATTTTGCAACGGGTTTATGGTGAAATTGTATTGCGATCGCCATCCAAACACGTTTCCTCCACGAAGAGTCACAGTGCGATTTCAAGAACGCGCGAAGTCGCGCGATACAAAATCCATAACAATTGGCACTGCATAGCTGAATACACAATGGTATAAATTAAAATCTGATTATACAGATGGAGCAATATTACTCGCGTTGAGCGAAATTTCCTACACCGAGGGAATATACTCACGCATATTCGTCGCAAGATAAATTTGTTTATTATTATTTTTCAGACATTTTGTTGGTCCACTGCTGGACCGGGTCTCCTCTCAGAGTGAGAATTTTAGGCCATAGTCTACCACGTTGACCAAGTGCGGATTGGTAGACTTCACACACCTCAGAAAATATTATATAATTTATTATAACATCTCTAAAGTGTGCAGGTTTCCTCACGATGTTTTCCTTCACCGTTATAGCAAGTGATATTTAAATAGATAGAATATTATAAGGTGGTAGTTCCGCGTAATTAGTACTCATTAACTGCCCTTTAGGTCTAGTGGTTGTAGACCGGCAGAACGTCGTGGGTTCGATTCCCGCCAAGCACAAACGTTTCTGTTGTCTGCGTGCGTGTTATAAATATCTATAGTTTAATTATGTATCAGGTATACATAAGTCTAGCAGTTGTCCGATTACCATAGCACAGGTATTTTATTGCGTAATTTGGAATTTGCAATAAAACAGTGTGTGTGGAATTGTTCCAATAATGTTTCTTATTATTCCATCATTTACCACTCGCCTAATTATTTTCTACGTCTAAGGTTATATTCGAGTCTAAATACTGTCAACGGCTTACGATACTTTCCGACTTAGTTGTCAAGGTAACTAACTGTCTGCGATAAACCAATGTCAACTAAACTGTCCTATTTTAGTTGTTTGAGTTTTAGTTGTCCTATTTTAGTGATCACATAGTGTTCGAAATTCGAAACCAAATGCTAAATTGCTAATTTGAAAAAACTTACCGATAATTATCGAATAAAAAAAAGAATATCGGTTAGCAGATAGAGTTGTAAAAGGTGTTCAATAAATAATTGAGTTCTTCGTCTATTTAAATATAAAAAAACATATATGTATAAAGATCTTCACAGGATACCAGGAAATATGGGTTAAGTTAGAGTCCCGTCCCTGAATACGTAACACATGAGATTGGCAAGGAGATTGTCAACTGCAAGTGTTGCCTTATAAAAGAATAAAATAAGACAATTAATTATCTTTACCTATAATTACAATACAACCAAATAAAATACGCCTAAAAGAAGGAGGAGCCGAGGGTTTAAAAACGTAATGGCGTTCTCGTGCCTCTTTAAATCGACGACATTTAGAATTCAACAAGAAATGCGAACGAACTTTGTAGAAAGTCAAGATACTTACGTAATAATGACTATCCAACACTAACGCATGGCAGTGGCGGTTGTCAATGACGCGTAATTTGAATCGCGCTCCATGCCAAGAGGTGGTCAGACAAACGAGACAAATAATTGTAACGTCACTTTTTACACATTACATTGTTCCTACGCGTATTGCAGTACACAATCTAAGACGCGGTTCGTTGACGTTTAATCGAAAATCAGTAAAAAAAAAAATTTTTCGCTCCAATTTCATTTTAGCAGGTATTGTAAGGTCCACAGAGATATCTTACAAAGTTTTATAGTTCGGTACTTCCGATTTTCCTTTTCCAGAGAGGTCTTTTAATGTTTTCACCCATTACTTCCAAACTACTTGGAAATTATCAATTTCGAGCTCATACTCTGCGAGCTACACATTTCTTTTATACTTATCTATACTATATGCGATGTAATGACAATGGTAAATGTTGACTTTTTTAACCTTTTTGCCTGTATGATCCAAACAACTGTGAACTCGAGCAATAGTTTCTTGTAAAGACTATAATATATATTAGTTTACGATATTTGTATATGAATGGTGAAGACCATTGAGGACCAGACTTCACTTAATTGTCTCATATGCTATTTCAATTAGATCACTCAGAGAAAATGACAATTAATTTTTTGCTTCTTCTTCACATCTTACATAAAGTAAAAGTGAACAAATCGCTTAAAACTGTTACAATATAAGAAATTCAGAAATAAATAAAAACTAATCTATCTAATAAGCAAACGCTTCAAATGTGTTATGCAACTAAAGCTAGATATTGCTTATAATTATGAAACTTTTCAATGATTGCAACATACATACAATGTTCAATTAAATGTTTGCTGATTGTTTTCAATGTTTATTTGCAGTGTAAAATAATAATTAATGTTGAGTTGCGAAGATTAAACACATAAAATGGAGCAGTGACAACATTTTGTATATATACATGATAAAATACATATATATATAATATGCGTATAACATACATAAATAAATGTAATGATATAGAATATATATGCACAAATATGTCACTCTTGGCATCATCCTCAAATCATACCAACAATATATAAATGTGTCTGTCTACATGTACAAATAAATATGTGCACTAATCACACAACAATGAACACTAAATAGTGTTATCAAATGATACCTTATGAATAACATTAAAATTTGGTTTAAATTAAAACAATGAAAAGCATCACAGGACTGGCTGCAAAGAAAAATTTAAAAAGCACACCAAAACACAACCATTATAATACCAGCTCGTTTTTGTTGCCAGAAGACCGTTGACCCCTTTTCCGACACTCCGCACGGAGCTGTTCCTTGTTCATCGCTGCCAGCACCTCGGGGCTCAAAATTTGACGGGTCTTGCTGTTATCAGACATGGATGTTTGCCGAGGGATGGCAAGAGATGACGCCTGATTGCGGGCTCGTCTCGTCCCAGCCATTTTAGACATCTCTGCTTTTCGATAAAGATCTCACTCTCACAAAACAGAGTGCGTTTCAAACTCCTTGTTTCATTGATACTATTTTTTCTTAAGTCTCTGTCTTCCTTGCCTTGCGAAGTTGTGGAAATCATCGAAGCAATATTTAAATGTTTTAACATAGTACATAAAATACAGAATATATATATATATATATGTATAGATAGCGTTTATATATATGTATATGTATAATAGACACTATAGCAGGTACTGAAAGATTTATACAAATAAGAAAAGACAGATGAATGAAAAGCACCAGAAAAACTTTGAGACCTATTATGTTTGTATTTCATGCTTAGTTATTGATGTTAGAGTCAAAATTTAGTATTCTCCTAGTAATGTCGCTATTAGTGTTCCGTCGTTACTTATATATGTTTTTTTACACACTATTTTGTGTATTACGATGCTCGCTTCTCGGGGCATTATCGATTTTTACAGACATTCACTGAAGTGTAAAAATACAAGAAGTTCGATCCGCAAATGTAAAGTTACTGTCAGCACTTACAAAATAAAAAAGCCACTTTCAGCCCCTAAAAAATAAGCTAAATATAAATTATCGGAAATCATTCGGGACAGTCAGCAGATATTGATGCATTTCTAACCTAACAAAATGAAAGTGATAGTCAAAAATATACTTACATCCACTCCAAATCCAGCTTAGAACAAGACAAATCGAAGAGAATATCGCTGTTTATTTTAAAATATTTGTAAAACAATATACGAAAATATTCCACAAAACAAAAATACTCCCCGAACGAAACCGTATCAAGAACTGAAAAAATGTTGCTAGAATCTGAAATTTGTTTTCCTTGATTGTTGATGCAAATTATGAGTCACTAAAAATAAAAATATAAGTAGTGTATTAAAACAACTTATTTGTCCTGTAATAAATTTGTTTTTAAATTGATTTAATGCACTTCATCTTAAATTTAATCCCAATATTACAGCGAAAAATTAGCCTATTTCAGTTTTTGTAGGAACTAAAATATATAGTATGGCAACAAAAAAGTACACTGACGTGTTGTAAGCATTTCTTTTTTACTTTGATATTTGTCTTTTGGGCAAGAACTATTAATATCAATTAATAGTTTTTTTTAAGTACTTAAATAGTAATTATTCTTTAAATAATATATTATTTGATGAAATATTAAATAACTCACTTACGGTTACGATTATATTAAAGCCACTGTGAAGCGTACGGAGGGCTAATCCAGTAACAGATTTTATTTACAAAATTAATAAAAGGAATAATGAATCGAGCAATTGCAAAATAAATACGCCACTGATAAAAAAATTCTGTAATGCGTTGTGCGGTGTTAAATTATGTTTACCAAAAATTATTTAAGCTGCTGACTAGTGTTAAAAGTTAGCAACTACACATATATATTCTTACATGTTCTCTGGCTACACAACACTAAGAAAAGTTTGTCGAAAGCCACAAGGACTGCTTGAGAACTTGCGACAGAAGGTGACAAAATGGTCAATATAATCTCTTTCCAGGAGTCCATAGTGGGGAAGAGTACTGGATTAAGCTAGAAGTTAATCCTCATTACTGGTTAAGATATGTAACTGTCTGTGTTTATATTAATAAAATTTATTGGAGACAAGAAGCTTTTTAATTATGGTTAAATCATCAGTTTAAAGCTAGCAAATTTACTACAATCGATGAAGTTACTGTATAGGTATAATTAACAAATAACTTTACAAGTGATGCAGCAATACACTCAAAGATAACAAACGTAAACAGTTAGTGTCTGGATCGTATAGAATCGTTTTCTTTTCCTACAAGAAATGCTCTACCTTTAACAGCTAAAGAAAACATGCTGGCAGTGAATGGTACAAAACTTCAGAAGATCATCAGTCAAATATTCTTATTTTAAACATAAATGGCATTGAGAGCTTTTCTCGTATTATTCAAAAGTTCCCATATTATTCAATCAATTCATAAATTATTTAGAAAGAAAATTCAAGAGCAAACCAAAATTTCGAGCAGCAACAAGAGGAAAGCCGCGATTGATCTGCAAGAAATAATGAAAAGTTACAGTGACATCAACAAACAACAGAACTACTGACCGTTAAACAGAAAAGTATTGACGTTTATTTCCGACTCTTTATACACCTATAGAACACAAATAAGGCGTGAAATAAAGTGAATTGTTCATATTTACATAACGATGTAAAAAATTGTGAAAATAAAGGAATAGTGCATAATGACATGAGCAAGATTGTACGGGCTGATACCGTTAGATCTGATGGTATCGGCCGAATATCTAGAAGAGTTAGCCGGGAAAAAAATGAGTCACCCAGGTTATCAAAGATGCCACACAGAGACCCTATGTCTCAAATGCGGCAAGACATCAAAACATCTAACTCCGAAGCGCCCAGAATGCCTTCGCCGAGATCCAAAAATGAGAGCACGAGTTCGTTTTCTCCAAGAAAACAGATGGACTCATTACATTTTCACTTGACCGGGAAGACGAAATCAAATAAAATAGCAATCGTTCCAAAAGATATACCACATTACAAAATAGTCGCTAGTAAGTAAATTAATGTATCTCTCTGACATAAAAATTATTCAATGTAAAGTAGAGGATCCGAACTGGCTCGATATCAAGCAGCCGTCTTACTTAGCCGACCAATCCTATCATCTCGCGGAAACTTGGTGGGCAAAATTGTAAAAAAATGTTTACTTAGTGATTGCTCGAAAATTAAGAAGGAGCAATTCTCAAATAAATAGTTTATTTACCTAGCACATCTATTATTTGCAGATACTCATTTCGCGGTAGATGCTTTTTGTTACGGGGAAATACCCGGTGTGAAAAAATATTTTCTGACACATTTTCATTCGGACCACTACTCTGGTTTGAAGAAGAGTTTCAACAAACTATTGTATTGTTCGAAAATCACAGGTACTAAGTGTTTCGTAACATAGCTCTCC
>DWEM01003679.1:0-10425 GCA_018245935.1 Agara belti belti | reverse complement strand
ACTCGGAGTCTGGATGTGTGCCCGGTGCATGGCAATAGGCTCACCAGCTATTCCATTGTGGGACTTAAACGTAACTGCTGAAATGCGGGGGTGTACTACACTCCTCTGCCTACCCCTTCGGGAATACAGGCGTGATGTTACGTTTTTTTAATTTGTTCAATTAATAAAGGAATCGCTTTATCCGTTTTGCTCATTACGCATTTCTACGTTCGTCGTAGCCCGCTCAAGCTGTTTGGCTTAGCTTGCAGCATTAACAACCGCTGTGCTCCTTCTCAGTCTATTTCAAGTCGAATCTCTTAATATTAATGAGAGTTCCTATCCGCAACGAAAGGGTTTATTTAGCTTGTATATTTCATAATTAAAACAGATGTTGCTGTAAAATGTTATATTTGAGAATAATACGAAATAACAATTTTCAGTGAAAGAGAAAAGACATAATATTCAAGATGAGGCTACTTAATGGATCACTTGTGTCCTTGATATAAAGTAAGGTCATGACCAATGTGGCTTAACTTTAATAATAAATAATACAACATCTAAGGAATACCATAAAGTGGGATACCTTGCCTCTGTTTGTAAAATCATTAGGAGTCCATTAGTTAAGAATGTCAGAATATAGGCTGAACCATAAGCCAACCTTATGCACTTATGCATTCTTTTTATAAGATGACAGCAGTAAATATTTAGGTTAAGCCAATATCATCCACCCGAGGACCTAATCCAAAATTTATGAAATAACGCTGGAAAAAATACGACGATATAAATGACTAGTAGGCGCGTAAGTTCACGAGCACTTTATATTCGGCTTAACCCGTTCTATTCGGATTAAGCCACCCCACGCAGACGGGCGGCTCAATGATAAGTAGCCACTGTCACTTATAGGCATTTGGAACTGAGAAGTCACAAATGCGTTGTCGGCTTTGCGTAACAGCAATTTTTTTACGAAACCTTTTCTTTATCGCGCTTGGCCTTTGAATAAATTATTAGATACACATTTAATTACGGAAGCCGTATCACGCCCGAGAAATAGATTTCTTGTGTAAATAAGATTCCTTCTTATATACAATGGCTTCCTGATTTTGCTGTAGAACGCAAAGAGCTTTAATAAATGTAATCCTCTCGAGAATGGACTATCGAGTTAGGTAACTAGGTTTGTGGCTCGACGTAACGAAAATTGTATCTATTTTGTATTTTGCGAATAGTTCTTGAGACAATGTGGTGGGTAGATTTCATTTAAACACGAAACAGGTTTTCCTTAATTCTGAGCTTTTTATATATCCTATACGATTATAGAATACTAGTTTTTGTCCGCGACTTCGCCCGAGTGGAATAGTGACTTTGGTCAGCATATAAATTTCGTAGGATACTTTTATTGCAAAAGATAGTATTGCACGCGGATGACGTCGCGGGCAAAAGCTAGTATAGCCTATACTGATCAGTGATAATGTAGCATTGAAATGGTGAAAGGATTTTTGAAATCGGTCCAGTAGTAGTAGAAATCTTTCCTCTATTCGCTACGAAGCTGTTTGTAACAATGCTGTCATGAAAAAAAAACATGTTAACATAAAATTTCAATAGGAAAATCTGTGTTGACATTTGACCTATCTAACGTGCCTGCTCCACATAATCGTTTTGACCCCGTTCGCGACAGCACAAGCTTGTGTTACGAAACTTCTCATTAGAATGACATTTTTAAAGGTAAAGTGTACTTACATATTATTCAATAACCTTAAGCCAACGTGCCCGAGGACAGATTTCAGATTTTTTGCTTGATAATATTTCGATTACGAAATCATTTTTATATCGAAATGGCATAGGTACATCTTTGATATTTGAACAAAATTGATATTTCAAAGAAAGAAAGACTAGACCACTCCGATGTTCAAATTACGAATTATATTTGAATTATTTTTTATATCGACCGTTAAACCTTTTTGTCATAGCAGATATTCTATCAATTTCATTGCAAACCATTAAAAACTAAGGACATATAATTATGTGCTTGAACCAACATAATATATTTATATATGGGTATAAAGTCTTGTTAATATTCCGGCTAATTAATCAACACCCGTTTCGGTTCAATGAAAAGAAGACCTTTAAAATCGGTTACCTAATTAATGTTCTAAAAAAACCGTTAAGCCTATGTAAATCAGGACAAAATACAATCGACGAAATACGCGAGAAAACTCGAAAAAGAGAGAATCGACAATTGATCTCAGAGAAACGTTTGAACAAACCAAAACTGTTTTTAAATGCGTTCCTTCCGGTTTCACATATATTAATATTTAATGAGTCTATACATATTCTTCCAGCCATATATTCACGAGTACGCACAAATATTCTCATTAGTATTTAGGTATGCTAATTCCAAGCAAACATTCAGCCGATGAAAAGTAAATAGCGGCATGAAATGCGCCTAATATTTGCACACGAATTGAAGCTCATCAAACCAATAAATAGATTGGTATATGTTAAAAATATAATTCTATTTACACTGCAATATATACTAGCAGCATTAATTACCTCAGCGTTTAACTGGGCCAAAATTAATTTATTACGCAAATTTATTGTTATGTATCCCACAAGTTACATAGCTGTAAATACCCTTATATTTCTATTGTTAAAGCTGTACTTGGTGTGTTCGTGTTTGTGGGATATGATGAGCAAACATAATAATAATAATTATTATTACTAATTATAATATTGGGGAGTAGATATCTTGAGTAATTGTAAGCAGTCTTGACAGTTTAAATGTTATTACATTTTCACCACAACACTCTCAAACATAGAACGTTCGAGAAATATGTACAATTTTAAAATTCGAACGAGGAAATAGACGCCAATGTGATGTTGCGGGTGTAGTTGTACACGACTTTGGAGTCATTTTCAATGCTGAAAACTGAAAAGTTGGGAGCAGTAGGTCACCTCATTACGGTCTCTAAAAGTCTGTTTTTGTCGTCATGTTAACCAAACACGAGAAACATACGCCAGTACGAAAATGTTTTACGTTTCATTGATTTCAATAATTAGTATCCAGTTCGCGACTTGTGTTTAAGTGCTCATTTATATCTTTGGAGTAAATAAAGAAAAGTTAGAAGTAAAAGTGCCTGTAATAGACCAGTTTGTATGACGTATATATCCTTCGAGCGATGCCATCTTGTTATGAAGTATTGACAACATTAACATATTCGATGTCTTGGGTATCCACTTGCATATTTTTATCCTACAAGTGTTGCCATCTGTTATGAGACATCGACAACACCGACGCCGACATACTTCAATGGGCACTTTAATAACTGTTACTAAGTTTAGTGGTGTCGACATATGGTACTAAATTCATTGTTAAATTGCACATTTAAATTTAGTTGGTTTAATAGGAACATAGTTACATAAATTGTTTGCGTTGCGATAAAGCAAGCAGTAAAATTTCATCTTCTGGATACTGTGGCATAATTTTTGCTATTGTTGATGTTAGTAATTCACAAGATGGTTTGCTACAAAATTATCTTATTCTCGTATCAATAAAATATTCATACCTTAGGTACTTGTTAGTTATGTCACGTAACAGTCCAACTCAGAAGTTATTTAAGATAAAAAAGCAAACTTTGGAAATGTAGAAATGTTATTTTTCTTTCATGTATTTTTTATATGTTAGAGCCTAAACAATGTTTAATTTTTTTTTTACTTTTCACTCATGTTGTTCACTTAGATGACATAGTCTACTCTTTTAAAAGCTCAATACCATAGTCTGCAACGGTGGCTTAGTACAAATTGGCAGACTTCAAATGCCGATTAACTGGCCTACAGCTTGTCAGAAAATAAATGTAGTATTATGTACAAGTCCGATTAATAAATTAATAAATGATCATTATACAGTACTCTAAATTGTACAGGTTTCCTCATTATATCTTCCTTCACAA
This sequence comes from Agara belti belti, assembly GCA_018245935.1. Lineage (NCBI taxonomy): Eukaryota > Metazoa > Arthropoda > Insecta > Lepidoptera > Hesperiidae > Agara > Agara belti. The sequence goes on along the minus strand of DWEM01003679.1, from coordinate 6,502 downwards.
TGACAGAGAGATCATATTGAAACTTAAAATGCACGTTAAGTTTATAAAGACTGGTGCGCGCCAGGATCGAACCCTTAACCCTTTTGAGTGGAAGCCTAAAACCTAAACCAATGGGCTATTACAGTTTCTTCTTGCAGTAGTTCTACTTCTATGACTTGCATTTTATTTTTTCATAGGAGTGCTATACAGAGAATATGTGTATTTTTCTAGTAACATTTCAATATTGACTCATAATTATCTGAGTGCAGTAGTCTTCAAGAACTGAAGATAGTCTGAGACAAACTGTACTGAATACTCCAGAGACCGAGAAACGATAGTTTAGTTTCACGGCTGTTGACAATTAACCGCTCCATAACAATCAGAGCTAACTAGTTAAAGTACCTTCAAGCTCGGGAACGCTTATGTAAATTTGTTCGTAGTGGTCACTCATAATTATAAGGGCCGGCCGCGTTCACACACTTTGATAGAGCATCCTTTTTCGTGTTCTGCAGCGACCGAATGGAGTGTATATTTAGTCGAAAAAAGAAAAATAAAGAAAATAGATACTCGTAAATCAATATCAATAGAAAAATAAAGTTGTCATACTAATATATTAGTACAAATAAACTTGTCATACTAATATATTAGTACAAATAAACTTGTCATACTAACATATTAGTACAAATAAATTTGTCATACTAATATGTTAGTACAAATAAACTGTTAATTAAATATATTAGACAAGTTTAATTTTCTCATAGAAACGCTTACTTCTTGTTTGTGAAAACGTTATAAATAAGAATTACAAGTTTATTTCTCCATATAACAGGGCGTAAATAAAAAACAAAATTTTTGACGAAATTGAATAAAGAATGATTTGTATTTTAAACATTGAGTTTGGGTCAATTTTTCAACTCTCCTCATGCGGGTCTGTGCTAAAGAGTCCTATATTGAATAAGCAGTGCCCTTGTAAGTACTCATTTTGTTCATGTACTTTGTACTTACTAAATTACAAATTTTGTATGTAAACATGAATAAAGTAATAAAAGCGTAATAAAAAATATTATTGCGTTTCAATACGAGCTCACCTGATGCTAACTCATATGCAATCTAGTACGAGTATACTCGTAGCTTGCTTGCTTAGACACTGCCTGTTCAATCTTACGAAACAAATTGCCATCCATCCAGATTTCTCTTGAGTTTAGAGATCGTCAGCATAATTCTGTAGAATGGACTTTGAAATAAACCACAAAACAATTAACGGATGAAACTGCAAGTGCTCTTAGGTATGTTAATTCTCCTCGCTTCGTTAACACTGCTTTAGTGTTTTAATACCGGTTTGCATAAATCTACAGCTAGTGTTGAGAGTCTGAATGGTACGTGCAAGATATTATTGTGTGTTATTCTAATGCCGGGTCTTCACCTAACGAAAATTGCCCACTTTTGCGTTGTGATCACCAGATAGCATTACAGAACCTTTTGTTACCAACACGTGTAGACAATATGGCAATTTTTTTTCGGTGCAGGCCCAGCATAAGATGATACGGGCGGGAATTTTATTTTTGAAATATTGTAACATAATATAATACACGTACCCGTTATGTAAGGTTTAAAATGAGGCCTAAAATATGTTACGAATATACGTTCGTGCGTTTTCACTCACGATATCCGCGATTCAACTTCAAAGGGTCGACGTTAATACACTAATATTGATATTGCAATTTTCCATTCCAAAATGATGGGATCCCGTTGAAGAGAAGAGTTAAAAAGTTATTCCGTTATTTCCGCGAGTATTTTTGGCGCGAGTGTACGGGTTTTAGCGTTACACGTGTGAACACTTATGTACACGAATGTACTTCAATGTATTGTAAATCCTTAATTATTTCTAATAAACGATACATCAAACCCACAAACGCTAATTTAAATTATTCCTCTTTCAGAAATGATAAAACTTTTAGATAAACGTTGAAGTGACATGTTATATTTAAATTCCTTTTACAGACGCATAAAAGTGCTATAAATGTTAAAGTACTAGGACAATGATTAATTCAAATTGTACCTTTTCAGAAGTACACTTCAATACCTAACTTTGAAATCGGGCAATTTTGTGTTTCAGAAAAAAAATCTTTTCAATTCTTTTCAAAATACAATACTTTACGTACATAGATAGCTAATGCCGCTAATATTATAGCCAAATTTGTTATGTATTGTATTTTAAAACTGGTATAGATTTAGTTTAATTATTGTCTTTTCCTTCTATTGTACAATGCTTATTTCTAGAATTATAACTTTTGTTAGTTTAATATGAAAATTGCTGTGTACAGTTATGACGACAAAAATATTAACAAAGCGAAAGAGACAAGAGTATATAAAGTTCTATTAAATTTAATTAAATGGGATTTATTCAAAACTAATATAAAGCATTAATAAAATGTGGTATTACCTTTATCTTGCAACAAAAATCAACAAGAGATTTGACTGAAATAAAAAAGTCTGTTATTTTCTTTAAATTTTATAACTACATATATTTCAAGGATGTAAGATTTTTATTTTATTTTCAAGTAGCTTTTCCTAATCTTATTATCTACAGCGAGCTTGAGCTAACATTACGATTTTATGTCATTACGGAAATGTTCGTGCGATTGTCGTAAAATCCCGTTCGAGTCGTTTAACTCGTAATAAAATCCGTTCATTTTAATTTAAATTTGATGACCTGCTTTAACGTGAAAGTAATAAACACAAACATGGAACATTGATACAACATGATTTCAACAACTTACCTAGGAAGCTTCCTTAAATACCCCGGAAATAATCGATGACAATTATTCACCAATCAACAACAATTTACAATGTCATCCATACTTAGAGAACGGTCATAAAATACTGTTTTCGATTTAAAACTTTTCACATTTGTCACAGCGCGGCCCATTCAATTGAAAGTAAACACGTCAAAACACTTATCATACATAACACTCAAAAAGTTATCTGTTTATATACCGAAAAACACTTCATCCGTTGTCCTTAAAGTTTCGAAAGTTTAAGCACAGAAATCGTCGAGTAACGTTCGTAGTAATTTTTTTGGAACGAAAAGTCACTTGAGAAATTCATTCGGCTACGTCAAAGTGTTACGTCGTAGCGCGCTACGAGCGATCGTAGCGATGGGACATCCGCCACTGCGAAGAAGAAGCCAAAACGCGCCTGCGTAGCTTTGCACCACCGTAACGTACGCCTGCACTCATGATATATTTCTGCTCGAATTAATCCCAACTTTATACTCAATTACATCTATGAGTGCCATATCTCGAAGCAAAATTAAACAGTAGGTACTAGCCATTGGAATTAAAGTGACGAAGTACAAGGAAACCGTTAACCGGCCGTTGGGAGCAATAGCTCTTGGAATTGGATTAAATCGTTCTAGAGTAACCATTATTTACGTTTCATTGGCACCATTTCAACAATAATATTTTCGATGTTTTCCTTTAAATCGGAACTGATCGTAATCGATTCATACATTTTTGTAATATAAAAATAAGATATTTAATTTGTGATTTACATTCTTTTAAGACCAAATTTGATCAGATTGCAATCCTAAGAATATTAATTTCTTCGTCATCTGCAATGAGAGAGATAATGATTATAGAAAAGTGAAAAAAAATGTTGTTTTATTTTTTATCCAAACAGAATGGCCGGATTAACCCAATTACTCGTTTCCTTAATAATTCTTATTACAGCGGAGAAGCTCCACGAATGAATCCGAAAAGATAGCGCTTTATGAAATAAAACTTGTAAATGATCCATTTTAGGCATAGACTTATAATCATTTAATTTATCCTAAACACCCAATTCACATGAGATAAAGAATTATATTGACGGCGGAAATTTTGTCAATTGGAAATAAAATAGATTCCATGTCACACATCATCACGCCCCGTAAATTGGGCGTTATTGAGGAAGCGGGATGTCACGGGAGGACAATCAAATGTTCCGTCCAAACACAAAGGTCGTTACTGTCGAATTCATTTTATGATCAATAGCCGTCGCGCCTATTACACTTTAAATAGGACTTCAAAGAGTAAGTTACGAGACAAAACGTCTCGTATATCCAATTACGAATAAAAATTGCTTGTAGTATTCGACTAAATACATTATGTTACGAACAAAAATTGCTTATAGTTTTCGACTAAAGACCCGATATATTTGTTAGCAAACCCTTACGCAATAAATGTTTGAAAATCTACGAAACAGGATAACACGAAGCGAAGTCTCGCTTACATTTGATGATTCCAAAGAATATTAGATGTAAATAAATAGGAATCGTAAAAAACGAAGATAAGATATAATTTACGCGATAAATAAAAATTCTAAAGTTCTTTATCGTTTATTTTTTTGTTGCGTTTTGCTACAGTAAAATTCGAAGTCAAAACGGAAAAAGAATTTAAAATGTTTGTTCTCATAGCGAGCAGGTTTTAGGACATAGTCTACCACGCTAGCCTAGTGCGGTTAGGTAAAGTTCACACACCTCAGAAACTCTCTTAAGCATCTGACCGCGAACTAGGCTAGTATTACGGTGCTTTGACAGCTGTTACTTATATGGATATTTTTTACACAGAACAAACAAGTGTGTAAGAATATGTGTTTATCATATTATCATTATTTACATATTATTTAGCTTCATACACGTTACATACTATATATGTTATATATATATATATTCTATGTAGCTTCATACACCTGCCACAAACTTTCTCCATCTACCCAGGTATGGCTGGTAGAAAATGGCATCAGGCTTTAAGTTCGCCCTTTATGACTTTTATTATATAAGGAATATAAATAAATAAATAAATATACGTAACAAACAAATGTTTGTCTTGGGTGGGAATAGAAATCAAATATCGATATACATCGCTAAATCGGGAACGACTGCTTACCATGAACACGCGGTTAAAAGTTTTCAACCAGCGGTCACCTATCCAAGAGCCGGCGGAGCGACGTGTTACTTAACTTTACAAAAGCTCATAAACTGCCTTAACCGCTGCGAAATCATCTACACTTTTTATCCAATCCAAGATACCAAGAGAATTGCGGTTATAAGATTTATTTGAACGTTTTCGACCAAGTCACGTAACGAAAACATAATTATTCTTCATAGCTCTCGGCCATATAAGTTCCAATTTCAATTTAAGGTCTTGATATCTTGAGTGTATGATTTGTGTACAATTACAACTCGGTAATATTATGCTTTTAGCCGTTGTCACTTTATTTATGTATGCTTAACATTCTGGCTTAACATGTTCAATGATCTGCACGTGTATCTAATCTAAATATTGTATCTAGTCTAAGTATTGTTATTATATAATCACCCTATACGAAATATATATCACGACTTTAAAACTATCTGTAGAAAATGTATATGGCTAAGTAATATTCATAACGTAACATCATGCCTGTATTCCCCGAAGGGGTAGGCAGAGGAGTGTAGTACACCCCCACAATTCACCAGTTACCTTTAAGTCCCATAATGGAATAGGTCGTGAGCCTATTGCCATGCACTGGGCACACATCCAGACTCCGAGTCACTACTAGAAAAATCCAACAGTACCCGACCCGGGATTTGAACCCAGGACCTCCCGATCGGCATTTTTTTAATATTCATTTACAATCAAAATACGTTATTTAGTTACAGTTTTACATTTCGCCAAAATGACAGATCCGTATATAAATAATATTACATACAAACACGGAACATAAGTTAATACTCATTAAGCAAATATTTATCCTGCGTGAGAATCGAACGTACAACCTGGATCCGCAGTCATGGTACTAACCACTGAACTAATAGGCCAGTTAACATATTAATTTAAGTTCAGGCAAGTTATGATAAATATGAAATTGTTTTGAAAAGATTAAAAATGTTATAGGGGTTTAATTATATTTTCATACGTGTATTCGTAAGGCCTTACATTTTAAACGGTGGCTATATTAAACCCCTTTAATTACATTATCAACCCCTGTGATACCAACCGAGTAGCAATCACATAAGATTTCAAACATCTGTTCTGTAAATTTCGTTAATTAATTCCTTGACGACGAACTGTTAATTTGACGGAGTCTGAAATTAAATTATGTTATAGAATTAACTTCAGATAAAAAAGCACATTTAATAAAGGAAGCGTTATATACAAAACTAGCTTTGCCCGCGGCTCCGCCCGCGTGAAATTCAATGTGTCACAAAGTTTTTCCCCCGTAAATAACGACCCCGCGGGAATTCTAGGATAAAAAGTAGCCTATATGTTGCTCCACAATCAATTAATCGATTATTTACAAATCGATTTAATTGAAAGAGAGAAAAACGGATTATTTCGTATTCGATTTTTTCCACTCCAAGTCGCATCCCTACTCATGCGAGCATCCCGCAGCCGCTTCCCAGCGTGCTTCCCATTCTATGAGTGATTTTTCGTTGCGCGTAATTTTGAAACTATGATATCTCCTAAAGTATTTATTATAATGATGTACTGTAAAGGAC
>DWEM01003678.1:0-10426 GCA_018245935.1 Agara belti belti | reverse complement strand
GGGACTTAAACGTAACTGGTGAAATGTGGGGGTGCACTACACTCCTCTGCCTACCCCTTCGGGGAATACAGGCGTGACGTTACGTTTCATTGAATCTTTTACGGGTTTTTTGTGAACACTAAAGAGGTATTCTAACTCTCTTTGAACCGAGCAAATGATACGTTAACACTGAACGAGCTATCTACGTCACAGCGGAATGACGGAGCAGTGAAAGGGATACGACTCCTCCATCGAATATTATGTTAAGTTGAATAGAAAAAAAGGTCTCATATAAAGTTTGACATTGTTTAGCGACGTATCTGCCTATCGGAACTCGGTCGCTGAATAAATTCCTCGATATTCTTTATTTTCGCCAAAAGAAATACCTTCCGAGTAAACGAATTGAGAGGGCGTGTGCAAAAATACAAATACGTAATACACATGTTAACATTCACCGCACAATCTTTTTAAGATACATTATAGGTATATATCGAAAAGATGCAGACTGTAAAAGTTTATATCGACTTAAATACTGCAATGTTTATAGCGTAAAATATTTTAATGATGTGAAGGATGAAGAAAATGAATTTTAATAATTATTTCACTTCAACAAACACAAGGCCCGTGCTTTACTTTATTGTAAGCAAATTATGCTTTATAATATATAACGAATTTAATACACCCAGTCTGATCTCAAGCCAAACGCCCATGTTCTAACCCAAGTCTGAAACGATATACCCGGCACTGCCGGGCCGGCAGTGTTGCCAACACGCAAGAAATATCGCTGCGTTCGAAAATAATAATGTGTTCCAAGTTCCACACATATACCATTCAATGAGTGGATATTTCTAAAGAACATGTAGGTATTTCAACCTAAGTGAAAGGTTACATCTACAAAAGAGACAAAAGTTAATTCGCTAACGTACATATATTCAGTTGACTAGTTACAAAAATGGCGGAGAATAACTGCACGTCCTTGTTTCGAACGCCGCAACGAATTGAAAATAATTACGCGTCAAATGAGTCGAATGACACCTATTTAAAACGTAAATAGCGCGGGGTGAATTACGTCACAATTTATGTTCCTCATCAACCGGACCCACATCACATATGTATTATGTTGCCGTTTATAGTGTATTTTTTTGACTTCCAGTTTGGTATTTAATATGCTTGATGCGGATGATGAGATTTTAGATAGAGAAGAAATTGAGAAAAAATGCGTTGATAAAAGGTCATGCTATATTCGAACGGTTACAGAAAGAAAAAGAAGTGTGCGGTATACAGAAATAACGAGAATTGACGTTGTTTGCCGAAATGTGAAATTAAGCATTGTGATTGGTTAAATGTGCGTGTAATGCTACTGGCGAGTGGCGCTCAAGAAAATTTGTTATCGCTATCATGAACAATGCTTGATCTTACGAGCACGAAAACTTGCGATTTGAAATGTAGATATTTAACCTTTTGTATTTGCAACACTGATTACATCAAAGTACAGAAAGTACTATTGTCTTCTTAATTCACGTCACTTCTTAATTCCAATTGTACACATATCATTAACAAAGTCGATAATACTGCGACTTTGACAGTATAATAAGCTAATTCAAGACAGCTGGTTTCATTAATTAAAATGGCATACATAGATTGTTAGTTTAAAGTTTATGTCAGACTGCTTTGTAATTATATTCATGTGCTCCATCATAGGTTATTTACATCTCTAGTTATATTTATAAAGCCACTTAATATTACTAAGGTACTAAGAGACTTGTGGCGTTCCCATTGAAGTCACAAACTAATAATGTTCAACGTAGAATAATCGAGATATTTATCAATTTCACAAACGACATTGCCATAGCACTAAAGCACGGGTAATAAAACTTTGATCAGAACTCAAAGTGATCCCGATGCAATAATATTGAAGCAATGCCAATTTACATGGAATGTGTTTCGTCTGGTCGATACATCCACATCATCGTTATGTAACATTGGCGATTGTTTGATTCTTTGTTTTTGATGCACACCATAAATAGCAGTAAAACATGACATCATATATTGCCTGTTTGAATAAAACCCTTGTAAGTTGGAAAATTCTAGTTAGTCACTATCTGGTAACGTCTATCGATGTCGGTAATAGTGTTTTGTTTGTGTTATCAAGTGTTTAGTCGCATCTATTCCTAACATCTTGTTTCCCAATCAGTACCCGAGATTAGTTAAGTTGTCTACAGTTCTTTGTTTTGCTTTGGGGTTTATTAGTGGCAGCTAAAAGATATAAATACCAATATTTGTGTCTGTGAAGTTTTCGATGCTAAGTACTGGCAAGTGTGAATCGAGCTTTACGGCTCCGAAACTACTTGTTCTAAACTTATTTGCAATTCAAATAAGGCTTTGCAATTTTTGAGAAAGTAACAAGCGAACTGTATAGCAACAAAGTATCCAATCAGCACTATTTACATGAAAAGTTAGCGAGAATTTGTCAAACTTTTGTTTTCCTACGCTTTTCAAAGACAATAAAATACAGTTAAATAAAAGATCTATGATAATTTAATTTTCATTTCAACGCCACTTTGAAATCGTATGCGGCATGACGGTCGATTATCGATAGAAAATCACATGTACCACATACCAGTTGAAGTTCAGTGACCAGCTTTTCCGGCTATTTAATATTTTTATAATATATAAAACAATTTAAAAGTATATTTAAAGTTCTGATTAGATGTATGTTTAAAAAAATCTCTAAGGCTCGCTGCAAATCTGTACTGCGTACGTAAGATATATCGACAACAATAACAGTAATTCTGAAATCTGTTGTTCCTAGAATGTTCTCGAAGCTTCGTGTCATTACTCGAAAGTTACGCACAGTGAGCACATGAAACGGAAGTCGTTACTATGTTATATGGTCCATCGGAACAGTCGCAGGCTTTCATATAAATTTAACTGCCTTTGCAGTTATGTAAAAGGAGATACATTTCATTTTTAACAACGCGACAACATCGTGTGTGTAATATAACTTGAAAGCCAGCATCAGGCAATGTGGAGAATACTGTGTGCACCGTATTGTGATTAAAGCTACGCCAGTCTCATTACATCGCAAACAATATGCATGTACGAGAATTATGTTTTTTTATATAAAAATTTGGTAGAAAATAAACAACACACGACAAAGCTCACGTAATGGCAATAAGAAAATTATATCAAAAATCTTTTCGGTAACTACAACTTATTTATTGTCATTGCCGCGTGTGGAAAATTTTGCCAAGTTCCCAGCTTTAAAGGACATGTTAAGCTGTTGGTCCTAATTGTTGCAGTTACGTAACAACGTCGAAAACATGTGGATGACCTTTTATCTAGCTCTAACATAATAGTATCTCTTAATGACATACAAATCAACAAATTGTTAGTCAGTTCCATGGTTATTGTTCCATGCCGCTCAAACTCTACATATAGGCCCAAAACAAATGGATATTACACACGAAGACACAGACAGTTGTTACCGTAAAAAACAAGCAAGGCATAAAAAACAACGCAATAAATACAATACAGAAAAAACACACTATCATTTTATAATTACAACCTCAAGGTCATCAGAACCCACGAATTACTTATTCCAAATAAAAACTCTAATAATAGTTCAAATAGTTTTCTATAGCAACAATCGAAATTCACTATTCAGAATCTTTCAGGCACGCGAATGTAGTCTTCAACTGTCTGTGCAATAACCTAGCGCTGCTGAATAATTTACAAGATGTCTTCTCAATGCAGTATCTCCTGATAAATATGAATGTTCAATTATTTCACACTGATCACAAGCACAGTGACTATTGCGGGAAATCTACAACAAAATTACTTACATAAATACTGCTTCGTAAAATTGGTGCCTACTAACATATTAATTGCTTGTTAATTGGTTAGTGATTGTAAACTAAACTAATTAGTTACAGCGGCATATATGGATACAATTGTTGGCTTACAGATTAAGGTTTCAGTTATATTTCTGATATTTACGTAAGCGTGGGCCGCCGCTTCCATCTCATTCTAATGCCCTAAGGAAAAGACAGAATCAAAGTAAGTAATTATGATTGTAAACTGAGCGCTTGCTCTCAATAATGGAATTAATAGAACTTTGAAGCTTTGTATTCCACAACGTTGTTATTAAAGTTCTGCTCAACGCTACTTCAAAGAGTGATTATCTTAATGTGTTTTAACTCTTAGCCTAATGACGATGAGGTTTCAACGGTAGAAGCTTGCAAGAGCGATCATCATGTTTTTTCTGAATGTTCGTTTCAGTTTACTGAGTCGGATATCTCTTTGTCTATGTCTAGTTAACTATCGTGATATCAATTGGACCTTTATGTTATTTATTATAAAGATACTTTACATTTGCCGTCGCGAGCGTACCTTGTTACTAGCAGAGCAGTAAAATGTAGTACTGACGCATCGAACAACAACATATATTTTGTTCAATAGAACTTTGTTTTTTAGCCAAAACATCTACAATTATTTAGTATGTTTGTTGACGTAATATGGACTGCCGCTAACCAGCCAAATTGCCTACTTTTTCATACAATTACCTACTTAAGTAACTGCGTACTGACGTACGTACCTTTCCATTTACTTATAGTACATTATCACTATTTTTAAATTCATGTTCTTACCCGTATTATGCATTAACTTTTAATAAAATGTACAATTCTTTAATCTCCCTTGTATTTACATTGGGTGTTTGTTAGACTAGTGTCTATATCGCACCATCCCGTAATTATCAAAAGCCTCTTCATTTGACTTACTACAATTAACTGTTTCATTGTGTGTTTCCACGAACTGTATATTTGATTTTATAATTGAACAATTAACAGTTACGAGCCACCATTAATGTGATAGTTCATTAATTACAGCTACAGATAAGATAAATACCCAGCTATTTAGAGTCGTGAATAATATCATGAAATAAATTTATATTGGTGTCTGTTATATCTATATTATACTTGCCGCGGCCACTGTTGTACTCACATAGTCTATTTTAATAAATTATAAATTTTAAAATGTTACCTATATGGAGGTACCTACCTAATACAATTCAATCAAACCTTCAGGGTTTTTCAATTATCTTGCAGAAACCCTAAATATTTGTGAAATAAAAATAGCTAATTTATCAATGATCAAAATGATAATAATAAATCATTAGCAATAGAACATAACGTGTATGTGATGTAAAGCAGCTCAATTTTTTTTTATAGTATTTTATAAAAGGATTGCATTTCAACAAGACTTTAATTATGTAAGTTATAATAAAAAACAAATAAAGCTTTTCCTTATCTATTCCGCTTTCAAATTACAAGAAGAGCTTTGAGATAACAGCAAGCTTTGCTTATTCCCAGGTGGTACATCAGAATTCATTTAGTATCTGCAATGTATGATTTATGTGCTTGACCTACAACTAGTGTTAGTCAGACTGAAGAAAAACAATGACTTCGCTACGTTATACCTACATACATATATATGTAGATCAGACAGCAACTGTTAAAGTATGTAAAGTGTTACCTTAGAACAAGTTTATACATATTTGAGCGTATTGATGTTGGGTTTGAAAAAGAATAACGTGTATTAGTCCCAAACAAATACTAACAAACCTGACAGGACACGGAAACGATACTAGTACAGAACCTAGACCTAGAAACAGTACAAGAATAATATCGAAAGATTTATCAACAATCCATGTTCCATTAGTTCTAAATCAACACAATATATTATCCGCTGGCATGAATCCACCGGATACGACACACAAAGACAAATATGACAAACAAAGATCTGTAATATGTTTGTCTGACAAATATTTGATACGTTGCTAATCAAACATGAAAAGACTAGCGTAATGAAAATATAACAGACAGACATATAAGATAGATATAGGTTTTCTGTCTGCCGGTTGTAATATCTCACCATCGAAAATGACTAACTCTGATCAATCAATCGGAAGCCCTTTTTCCATTTACTGTTTAGATTAAATGTTGTATATCTGGTGGCGTGGAAACGTAAACTTTATCTGGTCACTGAAATTGGCCGGCGGCCACGTAACAGTAGTGCTCCTTAATTAGCTGGCCGTTCTGTCTATGAAAGAAACTAAGGCCGAAAAAATAATCCATATTAATATTATGTGTGGGTGAAAGTATTTCTCGCTGTATGTTTCGTTTTCACGGCAAAACAAACGAAGCTCACTTGTTGAAATTTCGTGTCAAGCTACAACCACATTGAAAAAGTACGTGATCTGCAATACTTTTTCAAACGACCCTTAAGTAAAACATGGAATCATAAATTGGACGAGAATTATTTAGGTTTTCGGGTGAAGAAAAGATTTTAAAGTATTATATCATAAATACGCATACATCTAAATACAAACTTCAGTATAATGAGCGGCAGACGATTATATCCTGAAGCATCAGATGAATTGGGATTATGTCGCTCCTTTCAAACACGAAGAAACGAAGAGACAATCGAACGCGACGCAATAAAATTAGTCTTTATCCGATGCTATGGACGCAGTGAAAGCGACAACATCGCAGGGGAGAGACCGATCGACCTACTTTCGTGCCGTCACCCAACCTTCCCCAGAACGCGAGCGTAATTCTGCCAACGGAACTTTTAGACTGCGGCATAACTATCGCCGCTTACGTACGCTTTTTTCGACTCTTAAGGAATTCGCACTTCGATGTATGTGTAACAATTCCGAGGAACGGGGCTATCGCGCACGTACATTCCTCGCTCAGCTCTTACGGAATCTCCACTTCAGTGTACGCGTAAAAGCTCGAAGAATCGAGACGAAGGGTGGCTATCGATCGGGAAAAGGAACGATTCCCACTCTCACTGAGAAGCGGGATCACAATTAGTGGCGACATAACGCGGTTACCGGCCCCGGGTGATTGATGCCGACTCTCTTAACTGGCGCAATTTATTAAATAAATATACATAGCTATGATTGAATAGGCTTCACTTAACATTCAAAATAAATACGAGTGGGCATAACCAATTTAAGGCCGCGGTCACTGAGGACGCCTTACGGGACTATATGGATTTAGGAATGTTCTATACATCTGTATTAACGATAAAAGTAACATTAATAAATGCTGTACGAATATTCCGTTGGTAGTTTCAACCTTTTGAGATAATAAATAGAAGGTTTTCTTATTTATAATGTTTAAGAAATGAAACATAAAAAACTTGTAACCGTAGTAATTTAGTAAGTAGATCTAGTAAATGAAGTAAATGATGGTGTACACGTATAAAAATTTATACTAGAAAAAAATTTGAAGCCTGAAATTCACACATGATTGAATAACACAATATCCGGTATGGGTATTTTAAAAATAGTGCCGCCTATATTAACATTTGTTATACTGATTAAAAGGAATTTATGATTTATTATGAACTAGCTTTTGCCCGCGACTTCGTCCCGCGTATATATTGTTATACAAATGTTATTATACATGTAAACCTTCCTCTTTAATCACTTTAAAAAAAACCGCATCAAAATCCGTTGTGTAGTTTTAAAGATTTAAACATATATAGGGACATAGGGACAGAGAAAGCGACTTTGTTTTATACTATGTAGTGATTAGTTGTTACCAGTTTCTTCGTTCGCTTGGACCCCAAAATTAAATTTCACTTTTTAAAGGGTTCATTTAAATATTATTCTAACAAGTCTGTGACCCTTCTCAGAGTATAATCTTGAGGCCAAATTTCAAGAAAAATGGTTCCGAGAGTGACACGAAAACCTAAGAGACAGACAAAGAGCGTTACTTTCTAATTTATAATAGAAACACGTATTTAACACGAGCCCGAAAAAAATTTTCGTTTGCTTTATATTTTAAATGAAATTTTTGTGTTAAAATTACTTTTTATGTAAGCAACAGAAAACGTTTACGTACTTGAGCAACAAAACTCAACGTTTCGGAAGAAGTTCAATGCTAAAGCGAGACAAGTTGAGAAAAGAGGACTAGCAAACATACCTCTATATGCACGCGATAAGAAAGGCAAGGCAAAAAAGAGAAAAACAAATAGTCATACATAGAATTCAGTTTTTATTTTGCTCCATAAACTTTTAAATAATAAGTACCTACTTGAATTAAAATCCCATCGTCGAGTGGGTTCATGTTTACGGGTGATGTAGTTACCGTCTACCACAATTTGTTTTAGAACTCGTCAATTATTTATGCCGCGATGGTGCATTGTCGTGGTTTTGAATAGACTTGTCAATTCAGAGTCACTGAACACATCAAGATAAAAGAATATTTCCTTGTAATATTTTACTCCGTGTAATTATTCATAGAAAAGATCTACGTTTTCAGTACAAACAGTTTCCAAGATTTTACAAAAAACGATTCCACGAACAATCCATCGAAACAAAAAAGCACCTTAATTAGATGTAAATTGGCTTAGTAGTATTTACTGCTTGGCAATTCATTTGGAGAGATTGTGAACAGTGGCATATATCTCGTGAAGCAGTTTACAAATCGTCAAAGAGTACTTCATAAATCTGCTTTTAATGTTCTAGCTGAATCAACCAAGGTTTGTTAGCACTGTTTTACAGTTGCTCTATTGCCTGACATGGATTTGGTTCCACTTGCATCTTCATAATTTGTCTAAAGGTGTTCGTCAGTTCGTCAGTACAGTTGTTTATGTTCCGCCCATTAACACATCGGAATATCAAATGAATTTGAATAAACGTCACAAATGCTTAGCCAGCAACTATTGCGTTATTAACGTTGCGTCTTTTGACCGACGCGGCAACGTAGCAGATTATATGACTAAGAGAACACAATGAACTCCAAAAATGGAACGACGTAAAGGTTAATAATGATGATTCAATAGTTAAACATGCCATTCCATCATTTACGCTGAAATAAAACATAAATACTTCTAGTTTCATTATGAAATCATGGGTGATATACCTACTTGCGTACATATTTCATATTATTTTATTATGAAGGATCGTGTATTACTTACATAACGTTTGCATACTCATTTCTCTGCCAGTCCCGTTCAGCTTCCAACTCCATTACACTACTAGAAAATTTTGCGTAACACCTCGCAATTCCCAACCAAAATATAAACAACCTCAAGAATATTACCACCTGAGACAGCGCACTGTACTCTGAACCTCCAGAGGATGCAACTGCAGGTGCCAAGTTTCATTAAAATCATATTAACCGCCTCAGAACGGAACCAGAGCAACGTGCAAGCAACAAAGATAAATTTAAAAAACGCCGGGAAGATTTTCTTACATTACTTTTTAGCGTAAAATAGCATAAAAATATTTCCTTTTCACGGGGATACATCTTTAATTACATGAGCACTAAAGATGACCTATTGCATGCAATAGCGGTACGAGGTGTGAACAATATAAATTCCTTCGACCACGCGAGAGAGGCCTGGTAAGAGCTAGTAGTAGTAGCAGCAGTAGCAGTAGTACATGTTATAAGTATATATGATGTACCTACAAAATGTCAAATTAGCTCCTCTAATACCGATATATATATTGATGATAAATGAATGAGTCTCCTGTCAACACAAACAGTCATATGAAATCCCTCGTTTAAGCTTATCAAACCTAAACAAAGTTCCTTCTAAGTAAAACCCAACAAGGCCGTTTGGAAAACTTGTCCACTTGATTAATTGTTTGTCGGACGATTCGTGAAATTTATATATTACACAGTTTACTGAACTAATGTTCTTGAACGTGAACTATTTACTCAATCAATACGGTTTTGAATCAACCTTTGAACGTGACTTGAAGACACGACGAGTCCGTAAAACAGCGCAAAATAATATTGTACAGAAAATTCAGGAGAATATAGGTAGGTACATTATAGCATGATGTATGTATTAAAATTCTCAAAATTAGTCTGGTTTCGTTGAATGTGCAGGTATTTGTGTGAAATAAAGATAACTGTATCAATAAATAGCTAGGTACAATCTTATTTTGTAGGTATCACGTAAAGCGGATTGTTTTAGAAAAGAACAAATATGTTATCGTATCGATAAAATTTGGCTAGAAGGTCTGGCGGTTTGGGATATAAAAGGAAATAAATAAACATTTGGAAAGCAAGAATTCTGGGCTTACGCCAAGCAGGCCCGCTAAACGGGCTATCGTGATAAGATACCAAGCTATTCCTATAACTGCGACTGATATCAAATTAACTTCTGTATTTTATTGTGAAAATATTTATCGTCGTTTAAAATAACAGAGCTACTTTGTAGATAAAAATAAAAAAATATACGGCGGCAAAGTAAAAACATTTAATCGATAAAAATACACATGTACACTAAAATAACTATAAAGGTGATCAAATCAATTAACACAATAGTAGGTACTTTACGATCGGTATCTCCTGCCTGTCGTAAGAGGCGACTAAAAGGAGGCTTCCGGGGTTGTAGGCGGCCAGAGTGGGAGCTCTAA
>DWEM01003677.1:0-10427 GCA_018245935.1 Agara belti belti | reverse complement strand
ACCCGACCCGGGATTTGAACCCAGGACCTCCCGATCGGCAGTCGCGCTAGTAACCGCTCGACCAACGAGGCAGTCAAATAATAATAAGTAATGTTATAAAATATTACCATACATGGCGTGAGCCTTTTGTCACTGGCAAGCACGAGAAAATTTGTGAAGGTATGTTACAAACGTTCATCTTCCCAAGAACCTACCGGGTCGTGCGTTGCTTTCGATTACATGCAAATATTTCTATATACATTACTTATGCAGCATATAAAAAACAATATCATACCCAGTATTGTAAGTACTTTGATTGAAACAAATGCGTAACATATATTTTTATCAGCACACAGCGAAACGTGCGAAGCAATTTTATCAAAGCGGTTATATATGCGTATCGAAAAAGAAAACTAAATGAGAGGAAAATAATTTATTTCATATTAAAGTATTTTTTGGCAACGATAGCTACTGTTTAGAAATTTAACATTCCATTTCAGTTCCGGCGCCTCACCTGTTAAAACGTGAAAAGCACATGCTATATTACTTTATATACAAGCATAAGTATATACATCTAAATACATAAGTGTAAGATTAGTAATTAAATATAAGGATACCAATATTAAAATGTATGACCATAGTGTAGAATATTGAGTATAGGACAGTCATGAAGTTTACAGTCATGCAATCATACAGACACGTGCCATTATAATGATATTCTAATTACACAAATACTATAAGTGAAATGTTTTTCATAACTTTCGGAGATAAAATTTCAAGAAACTGGTGTGGCGACTACACCTTTTCCTCATTAATAGCATTATTACAAATTTGCATTATTATTGACATACAGATTATAATTAGCGAATGTATATAATGTTACTATGACATCTTATGTTCATTGTCGCACCTTTCTCTAAATGAAACTGAAGCTTATAATAGAGTTTAATACATGTAGCTACATATGAACCTCATAGCAAAAGCAGAATGTAATATTTATATCCTTACAGCGGGGTCTTTGAAGCGTTCATCCTGAGGTATTTCCCGCGTGGCGCACAATTGTTTGTAATAGTCTGCAGACAGCTTCGCTGTTCTTGGCCTTTCGGGGTCCGTGATGTTGACGTAGTAGAATCCGAAACGTTCCCTATGAAGAAATATAAGCAAAGGAAGGTTATGAGATAGGAAATAAAAAAGCTAAATAAGAATTTCGCTTAAATAGAAAATTCCGCTCACGATTTAATTAATGTTGTCCTTTCGTTAATCATTAGGTTAACAATAGAGGAAATTTAAATTCTAAATTGGAATACCCACTAAAAAGCGAGCATTTTTATTTAGTCGTATAAAACAAATGGCAATATTAGTGTATTCTTACGAAAACCCAGCACGCCATTCGAAATTGTCCATCAACGTCCACGCCGTGTACCCCAAAACTTTAACTCCATCATTATAAATTACATTAAGAACTTCGCTCAGGTAGTCCTGAAACATCATACAATAATAGAACAAATGTACTGTACATAAATAATAAAAAAAATTGCAAAAGTTTTACAAGATTACATTAAAATATTGGATTCTCCCATAATCTTCAAGAGTGCCGCGATCAGAGAAACCGTTTTCAGTGATGTAGATTGGTGGATCGTTGTAAGAGCTCTTGCACCAACGCAATAAGTTTGCAAAGCCAGTTGGCACCACCTGGAAATCGGGGTTTCATGATTTATTTCAAGTGATAACTAATTAAGCGATATAGATAACAATAACAAACAAATTAATTATATTAACAAATTAATATAATTTTTAGTAATTGAAGAGTAGAATATTCTTACATACCCTAAGCCATTCAGAAGCGGAATCCCCACCGACTTCCATAGTGGTAACCGCACCGATATCTTTAAGCCACGAAGGTGATTTGGCAATAGGATCAACGCCTGCACCAGTTATCAGATGAGTGGTGTAGTGGTTAATACCAAGGAAATCTGATGTCCCCCTAATCCTTTCAATCCAATAATCATCAAACTGTTGTAGGCGGGGCCTGGGCAAACCTTCGGCGCTGCTTTGTTGTGCAACGTTTTCGACCATTACTGCGGGATAGCCACCATCCTCGGTGAAAATAGGGTGCGCGAACCATCCGAACTGAAATATACGATAGAATAAATTCGCATAAATTAATTACAAGCAATGGCAATGTTTATTAGGAAAGGGAAAAAAATTGTCCTTACTTTAAACTGGTTAGCGACTTCAGCTAAGGCAACTTGCTCGGCGTTAGCCGGATCGCTGGCTTCGTACCAAATAGAGTTGATAGAAATCATGATGTTTCCATTTTGATGAGGTCTGTATGTTTCGTTGTATAGATGGTATACTTCAGCATGTGCTTTCAGAAGAGTATCACTGCATAGGTAATTACCTACACCGTGGCTATCAATAGCCGGGGCTTTCTTTTCATCACCATAGGCATCTTCGCAAATTTCGTAGGGTTCATTGAGAGTAATCCAGGACTTAATTCTATCACCGAATTCCCTGAAGCAAACGTCGGAGTAATCACGGAAATATTCAATCATCTTAGGGTTCGCCCAACCGCCGAGGTCTTGAAGCGTTTGTGGCAAGTCCCAGTGATGTAGAGTAACCTGTATATGTTTTGATTATTACATACATTGATATTACATACAACCCGAAAAAAATATATTTGTTTCATATTATATCGCATAGTTACCAGTGGTTCGATGTTTTGTTCAGCCAAGGCATTGAGCAGGTCATTGTAATATCTGATGCCATCTGGATTAACGTGATCAACGCGGCCCGTAGGTAAAATTCGAGCCCAAGATAATGAGAAGCGATAGAAGTCAACCCCGAGGTAGGTTAATTCCTCAACATCCTCACGATATCGATTGTAAGAGTCACATGCTATATCTCCATTTGTACCATCCGCAATCATCCAGGGCTTAGAATGAGATAGGCGATCCCAAACGTTTTCGGATTTTCCTATAAATAAAATGATCTTAAGTACACTGAAACTATGTAAAACGATAAGAATTGAGTGATGGAAATATTTCGTGATACGTTTAAATCCACTTGAAATGTTGATAAAATGTAAGAGGTGTTTTTGTAACCTTACTGGGAGACATTAAATCTATAGATAAATCGATGGGGGCGAAAAGTGCTTCGAAAGATAAATGTGAGATAGTATAAAAGATAAGACAGGTGAAGCACAACGGAGTAAAAATATAGGAATTCTTGTTGTGCGTATGTGAAACAAACCAGAAAGGAAAGAAAGAAGAACATGTCGTGAAAAGAGTAGTTTGAAAGTCTATTTGTATAAAAGGAGACGTAAGTAGACAAGAATGAGTGTACAGAAGGCAATTAAATGTGAATAGACGAGAAAGTGAGGAAACTGATACCGGACAGGACGAGAGCGTGTGAGACTAGCGAACCACTAGATCGGGAGTTTAGTGTCCGCTTGGCATGTGGTGGGGTGTTAAGACCGTTACCGTTGGAAATTCGTATACTTGCTTACCCCCCATGTGAAATAAACCTTAGAGTATTCATGTAGGTATATTATATGTTCTTAATACACATAGGTACTTACCGTTGACGTCCCAAGCTCCTTCTATTTGATGGGAAGCTGTTGCCACCCCAAAAGTAAACCCTTCGGGAAACTTTGTGTATTGAGCCAAGCCCCTAAAATACATCATGATAAGTAAAAAATGCTAGTTATGTAGATGTCACTACAACTACAAAACATGTAAGTAGATCCTTTTTCTATGCAAACAAGGAACCTTAGTAATATACGAGTACATGTAGGCTATGAAGTTTTATCTTGAATAAATTAAGCAAGAAGTAGATAGGTACAAGTCAAACTTCTAATGAACTCACTCACACACATACATCGTTCTTCTGTACCTTAGTATATTTTTTTAGTCACATATAGATTGAAATAAAAAACAGAATTGAAAAAATTCCAAAAATTATAAAAAAATATAGGTATCCTTATTTCATATTTCTAGTATTGTGAATACCTGAATAGGCTGGACATTAATAAATAATTTATGCTATAAGCTTTTAAGATGATGCATTGACATTCGGTACCTACTTGATATCCATTATAAAGGTCGTCACGATTTACTCAACGATTATTTTCAACTCGATGAATCTTATTGAGTGAGGACCCATCTACCTAATAGGTGAGCAAGTGAAGTTTCGATTTTATCATGCGACTCGTTAAATGGTTGTTGATGTTGTTCATTGCGTGAATAAACAAGCGTTTCTATGGCTAACGGGTACTTACGATTGGGTGAGAGCCAGCAGTGTGATTATAATGGTCCAGTGCGCCATTGTGTCGTGTGCCAATGTCGAGTCGTTGCGCCGCACTGCTCCTAACGGCTTGCGTTCTTTTTTCCTGTCCCGTCTATTTAACGGTAATCTTAAGAGGTTCAAATGTTTCCTTCAGATAAAGTCAATGTCGCGAGAAGATAATTTATCTTCAATTTATCTAATAGTAAGGGACCAAGTTTTATATAAAGGCTTAAGATAAAAGAGTTGTGAGTAGTGCTCATCGCAGGATTACGTATTATTTTTATCACCTCGACAACATTTTTACCTTAAAAATGTATCAAGCTCCGCTTATGTTAAAAATGTTATAGCCTTAAGTGGTTAAGTACTAAAATTATAAGTGTACAATATTCTCGCTCGATATATTAATCAATCTAGTTAACATCTACGTCAAAACCGAGATTGCATTCTTTAATGTGTAAAATATTTCAATCGTGTTATTGAAGGAATCGTAAATTTGAATGAAAAATATTGAGGACTTTCCTTCTCAAGTAGTTAATGTCCTTAATTAAATAAGATTTTCAATTTGCATTATATGTAAGTATAAACAATCGAAGAATTGTCATTAGCATAATTTGAAAAAAAATATAATGCGCAAGTTATGTTTACGTTCCGTTTCGGTCTGAGAATATTTAGTTTAACTTCTATTCTATTATACCTACCTTTTTAAGCATCATCTAACAATCCCTGCATGACGCAAAGGTAATCAACGGACGTCGCTAACGAGTGTGCCACTAATATTCCGCGGGTGAGGACTTCGCGAACTTTCCACACATCATTCGGAGGGCAGGGTTTGAACAACAGGGATATCACACGCTGCCCAATGCTCATTGGAAGAAAACGGCGGGGATCGTTTAGGTACCAGCTGCAAAATAAATAGAATCGTTTTGCAAAATCACAGTCAGTCTCTTCTCTTCGCATTAGCGAAGAGTGTATTTATTTGTGGAAATTGTAATAATATTAGCGACATACCTCTGATATAGACCTTCATATGTTAAGTACGTCACGGCAAGTATGAACATGGGATAAATGAGGGGCATAATGACAAACAGGCAAAGCAGTAACGTGCCGATGAGTTTGAGAAAAGTGGGAAAAGGTGCTCCATAACGCCATAGAGAACGGATGTCCCCCGCAAACTCCTTGGCCAGTACTCGGATTCTACCAAAAGCACTCGCTGACCGTAGCTGCTAGAAAACAAATGTCATCAATGCTTGCAATAGTTACAGGTTCCAACGTTACTGAGAGCTGAGAGATATAATTATCTCAGTGTGAATTTTGATGATAATCCAATAATAAAAAATATAATCAAATATTAAATCTTCTTTGCTACTTAACAGGCGGGACACCAGTAACAATTAGTAGTAGTTACGCTTGCTATATGGTTAATCCGGTACAGGAATTATCATGAGGTATTGTAATAAATTAAGTTCTCACTTCCAGCATAAATAACTTGTTTGAACGACGATATGGTTTCATGCTGGTTTACAGTCTAGTAGATAGATAAAAAGCAGTTTCAGGTAACTTTTCCACTTCTATCTGTTCTGTGCTTTTTACATTTTTGAGGAAGCGTCTGTATTTTGGATATTTATTAAGATTTGCTAATATTACCTTTTATGTCATTTTGACGTTAATAAAGTGTCACAATTTATGGTTATGAAACATAGGATGTATATTATTATATGACATATATACTCTTTGTACTGCTATAGTACTTAAAATTCATCTGTTTTTATCCGTTTCATGTCGTAATCGCAATCCTATAGAAGTATAGATCGTCACCTAATATTGTAGTACGAAATATGACTTACATATTTATGATATTTATCTGGTATATACCAACTAATATTCTTATTACCATCTGTTTACTAACTGAACAAATTTTCAAGTCTTATTAGAGGTTGGTCTTGTTTCTCGGTGCTTTCTACCTACCCCGTTAGTGACCTGGCGTGACGGTATGTTGTTGTCTTGTTTCCATGAGAGGCAGGGGTCACTTGGGTCTACTACCGGCTCTTTTGATATTCTGTCATATAAAAATGGCATAAATATACTTTAGTAGTTACTTGTATTTTTTGTGTTAACTGAAAGAATAACAAAAGGTTCACGTTGCATATTTATATGCATTCAATTTTCTTTATTGGACAGTGACGCTAATTTTCAAGGTTGAGAAAACATTATTATTTATACAACATTGCTGTAATTAGGACCGTATCAACTTAAGTAATAAGAAACTGTAAATTTTGTGCCTGTTTTATTTTTATATATGGTTATTTAAAATATGAGCGAATGTTGTAAACTCGGTTACGAGTACGTAGTTTTGTTATTGTTATATATAATAACAATCATGTTTTTTTACTACTCCAAATCATCAACTCCGTGAATTTGGGCTGGTATATTGATAGGAATAGAAATTAAACTTCGATGCAAATTGCCTTGGACGAAATGCTCCTGCCTACAATGGCTGCGCAATGCTAAGCAAATGCGTATAAAAAGATTAACATTTTACAAATATAACATACAAACAAATACCTACTGTCTTTACCTAATATAGCAAATATACGCAGTCAGATTGCAGTACAGAGCATAGAGCTATGTTTTAAGTATATTTTGTTCATCACGATTAGCTTGTAAAGACATAAATATTCAGAAGGATCGTTAACCGTAATAGCCACACCACCATAACCGACCTGAGAAGTTTGAAATAACTAAAGTAGCGAATGAACGATATCGGACTATATCATCTCTATGACTGTAAAGTTACGTAGATGTATTTGTGTATAAAAATTGTCCTGAAAATATATGAACTTAAATGTTTCATCTATATCCGATGTAATATACGAAAAATAATTTTGTATTACTAGTATAAGTAGATAAACCCCTCCTACCTTAATAAACTCAGTAACGAGTGTAACGAATTATTTGATTAACATAACGTGTTATAATAATCCGAAGCAATTACACAAAAATCGCTATAGTAAACCGTAATTCGGCAGCTCCGTTAAGATTCGGCCACTGGTAGGATGCAACAAAGGTTGCAGCCATAACCAGTGGAACAGGAGACATTTTATTCGTATTCGAATAACCATAGTAACCAATGGTAGGCTAATATTAGCATTGATAACCGAGTGGTTTATATTTCAGTCTCTCACTTCTCATCTTAGATCTTTACAAAGCTATCTGCGTTATAAAACTTAAGAAATAAAATTTCATTCATTAGAATGTTGAAAGAAAACATCGTGAGAAAATCTCCACACCCTAAATGTGACCATAACTTTTCCTTAAAACGTATGGAGTTTGCAAGCTCATTCAAAGAGGACTTATGTCAGACAATTAACGAATTACGTTCGATAAGATAGTATGTTCCATTTTATGGACTGTGCTTGTACTCGTGCGTACTTGCTTAGAAAATACCGAATCGTTCGGACGCGTACGGATAATATTCACGAAGATGTTCTATATTTTAATAATTTTTGTTGTAATATTATTTTTAGTAGATTATGTGATAAATTACAACGAGAGAGCGTTGTTGATCAAAAAAATTCCGGGCTTCAAAAACCGTTGGCTTATCGGGAATGCACTTGAAATAATTGTGTCACCGGGTTCGTAGCGCTTTAACATAAAATTATTGATATTTGTATAATAACACATTTTTAATACAATTTATTATATTCCAGTTGAACTATTTGAAATGGGTCGAAAATGTGCAAATAAACACAAAGGCATTTACAGTTTCTATTCGTGTACATTGGGCGCAGTAAACATATATAATCCGGAAGACATTGAAGTAGGAACCGAGTGTGTAAAATATCTTATGTTCTACTTTCATTATGTTTAAAATTTAACATGGAAATAAATAATTACAGATAGTTGTATCGAGTATGAAATATCATGAAAAAAGTAGAGTGTATGATATGTTGCGACCGTGGTTAAGAGATGGGCTACTGTTAAGCAGTGGTGAGTATTTTCTCATTACCGGATAGAGAGTTTTCTTTTTAAAACTGTCCTTAAATTTATAACTATTCTAATTAATAGTTTCCTTAAAAGTACCCGTAGCAATAAACTCGCGATTTTTTTTTAAGCTCTGTACATTTCATCCGCAGCTCACTAAGAATATAATGGAAAATATATATTATGTTAAACTAAAAAGCTAAAAAATTATTGCAATAACTTGCTATTTTTAGAGTTTATAGTTATAATCAAATATGGACGATTTATAAACATCATTAAATATACTATGCGATACAGAAGTCGGTATTGAAACGCAATTCAGCAAGTCTGGAAGTTTGCACTGGCGTATTTCCTTGACCAATCTTCACCTGGTGTTGTAATAAATGCATAATTGTTAGTTATTACGATGTTAAATCCTGGCACGCATCGCTGACTTGTGTTATGTACCTTTTTTAACTTACAATTTAAATATTACTTGCTATAATGGTGAAGGAAAACATCGTGAGGAAACTTGCGAACACCTAGAGTATGTTATACAAATTCATAATTATTTTGAGGTGCGTAAAGTTTGCCAATCCGCACTTGGCTAGCTTGGTAGATTAAGTCCTAAACCCTTTCACAATGAGAGGAGACCCGTGTCAAGAATTGGACCAAAAAAAGAGTCGAAAAATAGGACGTTACTTTTCGTGCAGTTTATTTTACAATGCTAATGAATGTTTGTTTTCCGTCAAGGTTCAAAGTGGCAACAACGTAGAAAAATTCTAACGTCCGCATTTCATTTTAATGTTCTGCGACAATACTTCATGATATTTGAAGAGAATAACCAGCGGTTGGTGGAGACTTTAGAAAAGAATTTGGGAAGACCTACAGACATTGTTACTCTTATGTCCGAATACGCTCTAAACTCTATTTGCGGTAAGTGTCCTTTATGTTATAGAAATAAGAAATGTACAAGCAATGCCATTAGACTTGCAACGGTTACTACAGTTCTGGAACGAGTGTGTATTACACGTAGGCCTGAATTCTGAGACCAGTTACCAGATTACCAGGCAATTGCATTGCTGAGTCTTAGGGAATCCTTTGTATTTTAATGTCCTACCTACACCGTTAACCACCACCTCAGTGATAGTTGCTAAAATCTCTCATTTTCGCATATATAATATTAGTACGGTAGTGACATTGCGTGTCTGTACTAGTCTACGAGTTGCTCACAATTGTGTACATTATGTTGGTCCATAGATCAAAGTACAGTTTGTTAATAAATAACAGTTGAAATAGAATCGACCGCGTTGATAAATTATATAAGTATAGAACTTATGTCATGAATAATAAACAATGTATGTATTCAAATAGATTAGAGTCTTATCAAAGTCCGGTCATAAAAATATGTTGACCCCTATAATTGCTGCACCTACACCGCATGTGCGCTGATTAATGTTCACTAAAGTAATTTTTCAGAATCTGCTATGGGTACCCAATTAAATGATAAAAATTCAAATGGCGGCAGGGAGTACAAGGAGGCAATACACAGTATTATAAAAGTATTGATTAACAGATTCATTAAGGTATATCTCTATCCAGATATAGTTTTTAATTATCTAACAAATCAAGCGAAGTTACAATCGAAATTTCTATCTATTATGCACGATTTTACCGAAAAAGTTATAAAAAGCAGAAAGGAAGCAATAAAAAGTAACGAGGTTGAAGTAATTGCTTTTGAAACTGACGTGGATGATATTCAGCACACCTTAAAAAAAAAGAAACCAGCTATGCTCGATCTGCTGATTTCTGCAGAGAATCAAGGCTCCATCGACAAAATTGGTATACAAGAAGAAGTCGACACGTTCATGTTCGAGGTTGGTATGAGCACTTTGTAGCTGCTTATTATAATTAATGTACACACGTTAGTTATTTCTCGAATATATAACAGTAAATGTAGTAACTGACACGACAAAACTCTTAAAAGTAATAAGTAATCTTTCTTGAGTTTTTGGGTAGATAGGTATTAAACTTCATAAACATAATTTATTCATATTTTTAAGATGACCCTGGTCGAGTCTTTTTTTTTATGGTATGAGAGTAGCGAACGAGCTGGCAGCAGTCACGAGTGTACGCACCCGCCCATGGACATCTGCAACCGCCCTCTAATAGGGCTGTAGGGATGGGACTGTTAGTGTGAA
>DWEM01003676.1:0-10427 GCA_018245935.1 Agara belti belti | reverse complement strand
CTGGTGAAATGTGGGGGTGTTCTACACTCCTCTGCCTAACCCTTCGGGGAATACAGGCGTGATGTTACGTTTTTTTTAGAGTTTTAAAAAATGTTTAAGTCATACGTTTTACGTATTACGCTCGTAATAAGCTAAAGGTGCATGCCAGGATTTGAACCCAGACCCCCGGAGCGGGAGGTTAAATTTCAAACCACTAGGCTACATTGCTATTATACTGCCATTATAGAATATATACAGATTTGTACAATTTAAATGTTTTAAATATATATTCTATATGATTATAACGATTATAAACGACGATTATAACGTGATGTGCTATTTGATGAACATGCGAATAGCAAATAAATAAAGCATCGAACAGCGCATGTGTGTTTACAAATCAAATAAACGGTCTCTTTGTACGAAATTTGTGTAAACACACGATGTAAAATGGTCCGCTTATTGACGGCTCGTGCAAACAAAAGGGAGTTAATACATCTACGTCAGCACGCGCCGTGAGCAGGGACATTCAAATTAAAATGTATCATTATTGACTGGTCCGTTGATTCAATGGTTTAGTGACCGCGACTGCTGAGCCGTGAGCTAGGTTGAGTTCGATTCTCATGTTGAACAAATATTAGTGTGATGTACTGTGCTTGAGTGTCAAATTCTATAGTCGCTTCTTATTATTATACGATTGTGGCAGGTCTGTCGTATTAAGGGAATGCGTTATATTACGGATGGTTACGGACCACGGAAGCCAGCACAAGATGGATGACGCGTTCCTAGAAAAACTCTATTTACCCTTGCTTCTAAAACTTCCAGATTATGTACCATTGAAAGTAGATATAATAATATAAATCATCCGTTTTTGTATGAAACAATAAGGATTTTAAAAAAGGAACAACTAGGTAACACGTAACATTTTTTCTGCGTTATAAACAATGTTAATTGCCAGCTAGCTAACAAAGGTTGTTTTAGAAGTGCACTGCGAGTAACGCTTCCCGCGCGCTAAACGACAACCAGCGGGCTGATTAGCCCCCTGAAACACCTACGCTCGAGCCTAATTACTGCAGCCAACAACTCAACGTAGATTACCGCAAGCAAAACCTCGGTAACTGCGCGCGCTTTTGGTTGGATTTCTTTCGAAATGCCAAAGAATGCAGTGCAATTCATTTAAACGTATCTGCTAATATTGAATGCAAAGCATCCTCTTTTCGTATTGTTCTACGATTTCATAAAAACATATGTACAAGTACTAACGACAACGATGAAATTTAGGTCCACAATTAATAGGACACGCCAATGATGTTCAGTAACAATAGTTGTATGTCGATGAGACTATATAAGTAGTAAAACTCTCTACAGCAAATTCAGGTCTTAAGTGAGATGACAGTTATTCTAGCACCCGAACTAATTAATAATAATTTGACTGACACAAAAATGTCTCTTTGTTTGTCCTTTTTATGTCACCACTGACTCAAATACGTAACGCTAAATAATTATACAGGATTTATAGTTTTTTTTGTATCACAATACTTTTTTATTTTCCCGTACATTTTTTGCTCTATCGTCGCAAACACAGCACCATGAGTTGTATAGTTCGTATATAATTAGTGGTGTTTGTGTTAGATATATAAATTGCTTAACTAATTTGTTGACAGTTGCACAGATAAAATATACATTTAAGCCACTGAATGCGTCGGTAACGTGATAACGAATTGTTCTGTGAGTCAGGGAAATATAGGTATGTGTCAATAATAACCATACATTTACTACAAGTAGCTGTTATCCGCGGCTTGTTCCGCATTGTTCACACGTCGTACCATTATTGCGCCCGTAACGCCATCTGTAGTGCTTATTTGATTTAAACGTGTTTTCCTCTAAAAATTCGATATTTTTCCGCGAAAAAGAGCAGCCTATGTCACTCTCCAACCCTTCAGCTATCTTCATACCAAAACTCACATCGATCCGTTTCTCCGTTTTAACGTGAAAGAAGGACAAACAAATACAATTTCCTATCCATTTTTTTTCTTACAAAGACAAAGACGTTTATTTGCACAAACATGGGTACATATAAAGATGTTCCATGATTATTAGTTCCAGCCATATTTTGCCTTTTGCGGCGTACAAAATTAAGAAATGGATGTATGTATAAGTACAGATTAATTATTATTAGTAAATTATTATACGACAATTTACACACATGTAAGATATTTAAAATAAATACAAAACCGTGACTCTGGTACCCAGCATTGCACATATATATCAAGACCCGGGGTTTATATCAACAAGTCAACAACCAAGGCATATATCATAATATTGAAGTCGGCTCTCATTTCACATTTATGTTTTTGATGGGATTACTCTGCATTATCATTATGGAATCACGCCGGCACCCCGTCGGGGGAAGCAGAGAGACTGCACACATTTCCGCCGCACTCCGAAACTGAATTCGGACTGCACAGTAACAGGTGACATTTAACATTTCCCAAATAGTGCGCGGTCTGTTAATTATGATTATTGTTGCATTAATATTCCCCGTTCTGCATTTCCATAAACCGCAGTAAGTCTGGACCTCACTCCATCGCGCCTCTCCAGTTTCGTCTTCGTCATAAATAACCTTTAAAATGAGTAACAGGGTTTATAATAACTAACAACAATAAGTAACGTCTCAGGCAATCAGTACATTGACTGCGTACTTTATTATCCTTACAAAAATCGTATTTGTAAATGTTGTTTGTTATGTTCATGTAAAAAGTGATTCAAATAATTCTCCCCGGCCCTCGTAGTGGCAATCCTGAACGCTTTAAACCGAACATAACACTATATTTACTCAAACAATCCGGTCTGGGCCCGTTTCAATTTATTTCTGAATATAATAAAGAAGAGCGCCCTTAGGGACCGAATTTACATAATTTACGTAAGTGTCTCATACCCGATTCTGTTAGACTTTATGTGTGTGTATGTTGCGGAAACATTAGACGGTTCGAATCCGATATATTACAGTATGTATTATATTTTAATGTATTAAAAATACTGATCTAACCGACGATAGTCATAACTCGTGAGCCTCGACATTAAATCTGTGAATTGAGCATCAGCTCACGGTCGGCGCGGCCCGCGCTGCTGACGAGGTGTGACGGGGGCGACGGTCGCGCTATCTGGGACTGGCGGCTGTCGACTTGTGCCCAAGAAATGAGTCGCGACCCCCGGGCGAGGCTGACGTATTCCGCCGTCGCTTATTACTTGTCACCGTCAAATGTATGGAACGCTCGTGCCAGGCGACGGTCCGCCGATAACACACTTATATGTTATTTATTTTACCTTTCCGGGCTCAACTTGGTACGATCTTTTAATATAAATTATGCTCATACTTGTATGCATGAAAATAGTGATGTATGTAGACGAAGCGCGTTAGGTTTGCAAGGACAGAGATATCTGGCACTCGGTGCTCTCTGCCTACCCCGTTAGGGACTTGGCGTGATGGTATGTTGTTGTTGTTACGGTAGTAGGCCAGTGCACCTAAATACCACACGACGTCCTAAAGACTGTACAATCATTTACAGTTCGGGGACTAGAGCTCTGTTGCGTAGATAAGTCGACTGCTAAATCGCAGGTCGTGGGTTCGAGTGAAATCTAGACATTTTCAGTTGTGACTGTTGCTTCGTTCCCGCTACAACATACACGTGTTAGGAAGACGGCCGGACATACTCCCGTCCGTAAGGGCCTTATTAGCATAATACGACGCGATAAAACTTTTGGGCAGCCGTTATTAGCCTTTTTGCTCTATCTGATTGGGACAGATAAGTTTCAGTCAAATTCCGGGAAAGGTCTTGAATCTCTGAGCAGTCCGTAAATCTGTACGTCCGCTGCCCCGCGCTTTAAACTTTACGATACATGTATAATATTTTCCTCAGTCCCTCAGCAAACCAAAATCAAAGGTAAAATCATAATGTGAACTGACTTTTATTTTGTTTGATATGGAAAAAAACTGAGTTCATTTAATAGAAAATTTATTTATTCCCTTCGGGGAATACAGGCGTGATGTTAGGTTTTTTTTTAAAGGTATACTCGTATGCCCCACCCTGTATATACCACATTCATTTTCATACGTAACCCCAAATGATAACGTATCAAACTGTCACGTTACGAATGTCGTTCGCAGATAGAGGGCCTGGAGCCGCTGGTGCTGGGGCTGTGGGCGGAGGCGGTCGGCCGGCCGCTGCGGTTCGCCCTCAAGCCGCAACTCGACGATAATCCACCTGTACTATGGTTACGATTACTTCAAACCTTATATTAAAGATAAAATAGTAATTTTTATACACAACCGTGCGTTCGATCGCGTCGGCCTTATTATAACGCATATCTTCTTGGTTGCGAAGAATTGAAGTGTATATTTTAACATAATTACGTTTCCTTAATAATATACATATAGTTAAAACTTATCAACTTCACAAATCATCGAAGTCAAAAGAAATCAATTTCTAATATAACGTATTTTTCAAAAGCAACAACTATTTTCGACCATTCAAATATAGCATTGGTTTAAAAATGAGAAGGTGAAGTTCGGACAGGGGGACAGAGTGGATGATGAAACGACGACGACACAGATATACAATACGAGTGTCGATAGATGTGGGGGGCCGAGGGAGCCCGGGCCCGGCCTACCCGGGCCGAACGGGTCGGACGCTGGCCGATGGGGGAGTCGAGGGGCTCAAAAATAAGAGAGTGGTGAATATAGAAGAAGCAAGTAAGGTTTGCGAGGATAGTTATTTGGCATTCGGTGCTTTCTGCGTAGCCCGTTACGGACCTGGCATGACGGTATTTGTAATAGTGGCACTCGATGTCGCACAGGATGACGTCATCGGACCCCACGCGCGTCGTGCACGTGACCAACACGTCTCGCGCCGAGCTCGCGGTGCAGGCCGCGGTGACGCGCGCGCACGGTCCGTTCGCTTGCTTTGGCTGCTCTGGTACTTTCGTTTATATTTATTGCTGCACCGATGCGCTTTACGGACGATATTAATTATGAAGATTCTTTGTGATACCGACGCTACCTGCATATGACTACGTCGATCAAAGGTTGATGAAAACGTTTATTGAAATATTTTTAGAGAAAGAAATTAAAACTTGACAATAAATATTAGTAATGAAATGTATATTTTTGGTAACAAAAACTGGTAATTTGGTGATAAAAAACTTCAATATAAGTGCTATAGGAACTAAAAGAGCATTTCATCCAGCAGTTTCGGTAAAAATATTATTTAAGTTAGGAATTTTGCTGAACTGTTTGCCACATATAGTATGGAATTTATGGTATGTTACTCAAAAGTTTTAGTTTATGATATATTCCGCTCTGAAAATGAGCTCTAAGCAATTGATTGATCCAGATTTTATTTTTGACATTGATAAAGCACAGTGAAGGAAGACATCGCATCGTGAGCTGCCTTCGGTTAAGTATAAGCCATGATAAATAGTATTCAGAGTTAGCTAACATTTCGTTGGAACTGCTCAACGGCCACGGCGCCATGGCGGCAGCTATCACGATACAGCAGCCTCCGCGTACTTAGAACCTACTGCTACACTACAATGTGAAATATTTACTGATATCGACTGGAAAGACTCTCTAACCTTTCGACTCGGTTTCATCATTACTTTGTAGTAATCGTGAACAGGAGGCTAATCTCAATTAATGCTTTTTTTCGGTAACAAGTGAGACGTCGTCATTTACCTATCATTAGCTGTACCGATACATTTACCTATAATGTTCTTAACGCTGCAGTCTCCAGCGTAGCGCTTCGCCCGAGACGTGATGGATCGCTCCTTCTGTCCTTGGTCAAGAATATGTCCTTTCTCAGCGATGAAATAATGTCGTCACACTATGATATGTGCGATAACAGGCCTTTGACATACTTTTACATTACAATGAGTTCTTGTATTAAAAACTAACTAAATTCTTAATTTATATAAACCGACGTCACTCATATAGACCGCGGCGGTGCCAATAAATGGCCTCGACTACGCACCTTATATTATAAGGTCAGCTTGTTATGTAGAACACGGAATAAATAATGAGTGCATTTGTATTAAAAATGAAAACTGAATTGCAAACGAATCCTATTTTGTATTACCTTTTATTTGGAAATTCGGCCGCCGGCGTGCGCGCGCTTCCCTCGCTCGCTTAAGTAAAGAGCCGCGCGCAGGGGCGCCCTTTAAACTACCTTTCATTATGTACGTGTTGCACGTGTAATTTTTGTCATCTTTTCTTCACTTCTGTAATCAAATAATTACATGCTGTTAATTCTTGCGTTTCTCAAACGCTTAGAAGTGATTTAGATAGATTTTCATCAGCGAATGAGTGAAAAATATATCGTTTCAGACCGCTCGAGAACTATGTTAGCTTAATCGTCGCTTAGCGTGCTTCCAGTTACCTACCTGCACGGTATTGCTCGTTCAGGTCATCCGCGAGCCGCGCTTCCGTTCCGACTGTATCTTCGGTTCTACGACGCGCCGGCCAGGACGTGTCCGTGCTGCGACCCACTCAAATGTGAGTGCACTGAATCTACTATTAAACAGTGATTGGAGCTACAGGCTCTCGATGGCGGTGAGATGAGATGGGCGAGCTTTCATCCCCGCGGGTCGCTTCACTCGGCACCGACCGCGCGCGCTGCGCTGCAACGTGGACCACGTGTCTGATAAGATCGCCGGTGTGATGCTACCGGCGAGTTGTATTATTACATTCCGTGATGGTGGCGTTTTAGTTTAACTTTCGGTTCAAAACTGCAAACGAAAGATTTTTTACAACTGGTAATACTTAGATTATATATAAACAGCTTGATAATATAGAAAACGTGTAAGTAATATCTAAAATCCTTTGTCCAAAAAAAATTATATACGCGTTATGCGGAACCGCGTCGGCGCTCGCCGCGCTCGCCCCCGGACTACTCTCGTGTAAATTCTGTTTAATTCGTTCAAGTTGCAATGCGCCTTTGATGTTCCTCGTATTTTACTCCGAGTAGGTACACAATTCGAACGCTACGAGTGGGTTTATTTGCACGCGGAGCTCCCGGAGCGGGACGGCTCGTTTCACAATGCCGCGTCTCGTAGCTCGCAGTGGCTCACGAGTAATTGTAAACTTTCATTACGATAGCGAGCGGTGAAATAACGTTTATTGGAAAACCCTGATCTGCGTTTAATACATCGGTACGGACGTGTCGGTCACTAACACGTATCATGTAAAATGCTTCAATACACAGATACCTATTACCCCCTAAGTTTCGGCAGAGAGCTCATTAATTACGCGCTCGGGCAACGTTGCCGTCGATGTTGATCGAGATACGTCATATAGAATCCACTAGCGGCAATATTTTATAACTATACAGCCACATCGTTTTATAAGAGAAGAAACTATTAAGTAACATAAATATTGATTTTATTCTAAAGTCTTCCAACTGTACGGTTTGCAGGAAATAATTGTCTAAAATGATATGTTATACTGTTATACAAAATTCTAGGCACTTTTTGCAGTAATATGCATAAAGTAACAAAATTCTTGTAATCATTACTATTGGTAATTCAATATTATACATGTATATTTTTACAAGCCGAGAGCGTATCGGAGGAAACCACCGGTTCGTCGATCTCGAGCGACGTGGACACCGCCGTGGAGTTATTCATCTTAGCCGACTACGGAGAGCAGTGCGACGACCTCTACCAGGTGAGGCACCACGAGGTACCAGAGCACTCGTAGCCGCACGGGACACCGCCTGGCGCACGACGTTGGTGAATAAATGTTACCTTCGCGATCTACCGTCTTTAATAAGGTCAAACCGTTTAAAACAACAAAGTGTGACACAAAGTTTAGTGCACAAAAGTTGCTGCATCGAGGGTAATAATAAACGTATTCCTCAAATAGGACTAACCATATTTCCGTTGACATGTTCGCAGGTAGAACCGCAGGAAACCGTTATCCCCAGTGGCTCCGACGTGTCCTGGCGAGTCCGCTCGCTGACCGCCGACGTCGCCGAGTCTCCTGCCGTGCTGCTGCGGCGCACGAGGCCGCTGCGAGCGTCAGGGTGACCACGCCACCTCCCATTCGCTCGAAACCCCAGTTTTTCACTCGCACGTCCGTCGCACGATACGGCCGCTTCGTGAGCGACATTGGTGGCGGAAATGGAATGAATTCATAACTTCGGACAATCGTAACCTCATATATGTTGTATAGAACGCGACCTGATTTATCTGTTATGGGAAACACACTGTCGGTGTATTGTCGCACGATCCCTGCGACGTTGGGACGATTTCCATAGCATTTGACAGTCAGTTGACAGTCGTTAAACGTCGTTAGATAACTTAAGATTGACTGTAATGTATCTATTAGCCCGTTTGGCCGCTAGCTCCATTCGAGCGATACGTGCCAGGCGCGAATGGGCCCGGAAATGACGTAATAGGTGTCATTGCTACCTGAACCTGAAGTTATAACGAGTCCTATTTATCGAACGCAAGTATTTAGTGTTCCAGAACCGTCCACCGGCCGGCGCACGGCACGAGCACGCGCCGCTACAATAAAGTTGTACACGATTCCCATTTTGCAAACGAAGTTGCACACGTTCTGAAAGTTTCTAGCGTTTTATAGCTTTATGAATGCCATGAAAATAAAGAAAGAAAAATGATGTTTTCGTGTCGTGTCGTCGCACGAGCCGGGGACCGCGGCGGGGGACAATTACGACACGTGTATTTCAACCTAACTCCACCGTCTGGAGATGTTATGAATTGTTGTGTATTAGTAGTTGCTTAATAAAATTCTTACATTTCATTCATGTATGTATCGTCAGTTCTCCAAATGAAACCTTTTTGCGTAGTGCTGTCAGTGCTAACTTGATGAGACTTTACATCTCACAGTGACCATTGCGAAGCCGCCACGTGACATGTATTAGTCTTTCAATAATTACGAGCGATCTGTGAAGTTAAGCGTTTTGGTGGTTCAGGAGGCTCATTAAGCTGTCGTTCTCCGTTGTTATCGGCACGTAACGATCGTTAAATCTCGTCGAAGGCCTCAAAGGGTAGCTCAAAACAACCGACAGGCTGCGCGGCCATGGTATAGTATTTTCCAGACTCGATATTCTCAGCAGTAGGACGTAAGCAGGGTTGCAGTTTTGCCAAAGATGTGTCACCTCATACCGTGTGGTTTGTTTTCCTGTTTTAATTACGAGTGGAGTACGCATTTCACTGGTTGTCCGCCCGCTCCACAGAGCCGGCTGGCACCGCCCGCCCCCCGCCCCTCAACACGTGTTGTTGCTGGGCGCCGCGCGGTCGGCTGATCTGCTACTTTCCTGCACCAAGTTACGCGTGTCTCTCTGCGCCTTGGACCTCCCCTGTGACGATGTCCTGCGGTGAGTGACTGGAATTACCGAAGTACACTGATATGAACTCGGTAGGTCTGCTTCTCGCAAATATGAAATCATATTGAAATTGTTTTATCGGTTACGAGCTAATACATTGGTATCTAGTCTAAGCTCTAATGACCGTCGATTACGTCTACTGCCATCAGACTAACCCAGGCGAATCACACTGAAACATTCTCTGCTGAAGTGAATACAATTTGTTTGTTTGTTTGTATGCCGAATCATTTAATTAATATTATATATGTTGTATAGGTAAAACAAACATACAAACATATCGTCACTCCAGGGCCCTGATGGGGTAGGCAGAAAGCACCGAGTGTCAAATATCTCTGTCCTTGCAAACCTGACTTGCTTCGTCTACATTCACCACTCTCTTCATGCATACACGCCGGTTTCGAAGACTCTTGACCCCTCCATCAGCCAGTATCTGATCTATTTGGTGGGGATAGAACAGTGTAGATCTTCCTCGGCGCCTACATCCATCAACACTCGCATTGTATATCTGCTTTGTCATTCTTTAATCATCCATTCTTTCAAGCCACATATCCGGCGCAATCTTGGCGGCGGCGCTACTTGGCGAATCTTGAAGAAATCTTTGTAGCGATCATGTACATTCCCGAGCACCACGCTGCACGCCGAGTGTAGTTCTGGAGTTTCACAAGGCAGCTCGCTACTTTGCTCACTAAAACACCTCGTAGCATTAAATAGAAAATACGAGTAGCATTAACACGAACAACACCGGCTAAAAGATATAAACTTTATTTAGAGCCACACCTATACAACCAGGCTGTTTATCATATATCTGGATAAATGTCTCCAAAAGTTGCGTGCGATGAATGTGGGAGTCCGTATGGGTGATCTGGTGGTAAACTCACTGCTTTACGCGGACGATGCAGTACTAATGGCAGCTACACAATCTGAGCTGCAATCACTAGTCACAGTTATGAAAGATGATTGCATGAAGAAAGGCTTACATTTGAATGTGAACAAGACCAAAGTGATGGTATTCGAAAGAGATGAGTCGAGAACTACTGCAAGGGT
>DWEM01003675.1:0-10428 GCA_018245935.1 Agara belti belti | reverse complement strand
GGTATGAGAGTAGCGAACGAGCTGGCAGCAGTCACGAGTGACCGCTCCCGCCCATGGACATCAGCAACCGACCCCTAATAGGGTTGTAGGGATGGGACTGTAAGTGGGAATTCAGTTAATAGGAAAATAAGAAATAGTTGGTAAGTATTCGTTAGTAACAGGACTGCAGGAATGGGACTGTTAGTAAAATTTGTACTAGGTACCTATATATATCTGAATTGACAAATTTAATTATATGTTTGTGTAGTTCGTAAACTGGCAGCGAAGCTGGCACTCCGGGGTCAAGGATTCAAATCCTGGCACGCATATCTGACTTTACAAAGTTACATGCGTCAATAACGGTAAAGGAAAAATCGTACGTATATAATCGTATCTTATCGTTTACTACTATGTATTAAAGGAATTTACTATAGTAATGTTCCCACTAATTATGAGACGTTATTCAAATAACTCCGAAGTAGTAAATTAATTGTTAAATAAATTCAACATTATATCGTATAATGGACGTCTTTATTACATTATTTATTTATTTAAATCCATTTCTTTGTTAAATTTAGCGTAATTTAACAAATTTGCTCAAATATCGTTTTAAGGGAGGTTACGAAAAGACACCCCGCGGTAATTAAGAGGGTTGCAGTAAGCCTGTAAAAACAAGTGACAGACAAACGGAAGGCATCTTCGGACCTAAATTAATTTAGCAAAGCCTCGGGAAGTTCGCAAATTGAGATCTTATCTTTTAATTCGGTTTCGACATGAGTCGCCGTTCGTATATTTAATTATAAAATCGTACATATTGCTGTTTTCATTTAGTAAAAACCGAACTATAGTTTTAACTAACAAATTTAGTGTGAAACTAAACATTGTAAAGCAACGTACGGGTGCGCAGATTACCAAATCAAATGTTATTTGCATGAGCATAGGTATACAACAGTTATCGCAATGGTAAATGATGTCTGGTCTCGTAGTCTAGTGGTTAGAGACTGACTGGCTAAAATGAAGGTCGCGGGTTCGGTTCCCATCGAGGACAAACATTTATAATTGCACATTTGTTTTCACAGTCTTGGCGTAATAAAAATAACTATTTATGTGTTATCACAACACAAGCATTTCATTACCTAATTTGGAATCAGACAGCCGAGTATGGAGTTTTAAGAATTATTATTATTACTTTTCTATATCTGGATAAAATGTCGTCAAAAGACTTTAATATTCTCATTGTTTAATTCAAACTCGCTAAGGTAAAAGCGAGAGATCTCATCCACTGATTCTCTATAGTTAGGTAGGTTGTAAATAACTAACAAGGTATTTAGAGCTACGCCATCCGGAATGAATAGTCAATGAAACTAAGGTCGTTTAATTACGGGAATCAATAAACTTCCCGTCTCAAGTTAATGGAATAGTTAGACTCAATCACATGCTCCGTGAAGCGCAAGATAGTTCGGTTGTTACTTCCACTACATATAATTACGATTAAATTTATGGTCTGCGTTTTGCCTCTCGGGGTGGATAGTCAGATACAGTTAGGTAAGAGTGGAATTTATTTGTCATTACTTTGCGAATTGTGTACCTACTGGATCCAAAGTAGATTGTTAACACTACGCAAATTAATCTTAATAATTGAAAATTATTTTATTCTTTACACGGCATAAGGATAAGCGTTATATGAACAAAACGAAAAGATTTTAGAAAACAATGCTTTATTCTAACAAAAAAAAATTAACATAATCGTCAATATTTGACAATGACAGGACAATATTCTAACAGCATAATCCTAACACACCGCACAAAATCAATCAATGCCTCGAAATGGCAGAATTAGCGTGTAACATTTCCTGTTAGAATTATAAATGCCCTCGTTTCTAGCCAAAATATTTTCAGTAGCTGGGAATTGTATGAGGATGGGAGGACAGGCGCGGCGGGCACGCGCCCGGCACGCGCCGACCGCGCACCGACCGCGCGCCGGCAAGCGGCGACACGATCCTCCCGCCTTGAATTAACCAGCCCTCGCCTACTATTTATTTTACAACTATCCTCTCGTTTAAGCTCTTGTCACCGGACGCAACACGAAGCAAATTCAGTTTAGATTTCATCAGTTCAACCCCTACTTCCTCGCGTACTTCGCCCGCTCGCCCCCAACTCCTCGTGTCGTTTGCCGAGCAAACATCCCCAGATTGCATTATTATTTAATTGTCTCGAGTGTTTTCTTTTGTAAATGCCGAATCGAAATGCACAGAAACATTTTAAAGTGTAACTACTTTTTGTTCTTTTATCGAATTACTATTATACTATTTATTTTGAAATATTTTTTAGTAACAGTCATATTTTTAATAAATATGTTTTGGGTTTTTGATAGCTTGTAGAGTCCGACATTTTGCAGCTTTTCTTTACTTATAAATTAGGTACCTAAGATGCTTAAATAATTAACATTAAAATGTCTGATTATTATTAATCAGCAAACGCATAATAATAATAAATATACGCACGAAAATGAAGACCTTACCAAGTTTTTCCATTAAAATATCCCTTTGAAACCAATTTACAATCCAGCTTCACCACACATAGGTATTTAATACCTATCGGTAGTATCGGTATCTTATCCGGGTCCTAAAACCGTGTTACCATAAATACCGACCTCTGACCCATTAAATGCATTTCCAAAATGATCAAATCCGATGGCGTAGATTACAAAAGAGGAGTCAGACGGCGTGCGAAAGCCGACGCGACCTGAAGTAATACTCGCCGGCCATACGTCAGCCGGTTCCATTCTGATGTTAATGCGCCACCGATATTGTGGCCGGTCCCTTCTATAACAAATGTTTATTTTATACACAACGCCACTAACAATAGTGTGCAAATACCTAAACAGCGTAAATGGTGCCGCGATGCGATTTAGATGATAATGCTCCAGAAATAATAATGGCCGCGCAATTCCGTCTGTTTATTCGCGGTTTGCCCGTAATGGGTCTTTTGTTGTGCGTTATTCTTTTCAATTCCATATGGACATTATTTGAAAATTCAAGGATACGGTCTGTGTTTTAGGTCAATTGGTTTTGTTTTTAATTATTTTATTATTGCTGAACAAAGGACTTAATGTGATTAATTGCATTAGGTAACCTAATATATTTAATTAGGTAACCTAATATATTAGGTTATATTACATTAGGTAACCTAATATATTACATTAGGTCACCCAATATATGTCGTTAGGTAACCTAATATATTTCATTAGGTAACCTAGTAGGTATAATACAGATATAGTTTCAAGCAAACAATTTTCAAGTGTAGAACCGCCGTAAATAAATGCTCAATACTCAATATTTTATCGCATTCCTACACTACGGCTCTTGTGAAATGGAGGCTTCTTGTTTAAGACCTGGAAAAGTAAAGTAGGCATTATTATTTTCTGTGACAAAATAAGCTTACTTTTGGATTACTAGGTTACATGCTACAGACAGTGGAATATATTATTTGTATAAAGTTGTTTTACTTTTACAAATAAGTGGCATTATCTAAATAAAAAGTGTTCATATTAAATATTACGTAAATGTTAATGAAACGAGTTGCATCCTTTATATTTTATATAATTTTATTGACTTTTTAAACAACTTTTAAATTCCTCGTGGACTCTTTGTATTTAAATATAAACAAAATCATTTCGGCTTAAGGAGACGTTGTCATTAACATAGATAACAAGAATGTATCGATATCTGAATAGATTACAAAACATTACTGAATAGTAGGCATTTAATGGATTTCAAAGTGAGCTTCTGTCTCTACATCCATATTTACGTCATACATTCTTGTGCGAAGCGGCGTACATGTTTCATTTGATATTTAAAGGTGCCCGCACCTGACAGCCCGACCCTCATGCATATTCATGTAGCGTGATTAATCATCCCCCTATTCCCCACCTACAAGACTGAGGGTGCGCGAAAATATATAATGAGGAAATTAGGTATGTTTGCCACAATTTGTTGTGATATCGACCGTGAAGATGGTTTATATAATTTTATAGAGCATGAAGCTCCTTAAATAAATTTTAAATAAGAGCTTTTTACGTTTCATACAGTATTGCTTCGACTTGTAAAGGATCCATAGTTTAATACCTAAGTAGTTTTATTAGTACCTACACACAAAATGTATAATTCATGAATTTGTCATAAAAGCAATTGCGATGTTATACGCCCATTGCTCAATAAATTAAACAATGAAACTATAACTTTGACGGTGGTAAAGACGAAAGATTAAATATGCATAAACACGGTGCGAAAAAAAAAAAATGTCTATTTCACCCATAGATCAACGCGCGCGTGCCCACATTTTTTTTTCTTTTAAACATTATAATGTGACAGCGTAAGCCGGAAACGATTCTAAAAAAAATTAGCATACCGAAAGCTATTAAGATACAATACCTACATCTGTCAGTGGGCGGGTTTCGCGCTTCGCAAAATATGATTTTTATGTTAATGGACCGTTTATGACATTTGATGGCGATTAGCTGATATTAACGTA
Organism: Agara belti belti; assembly: GCA_018245935.1. Classification (NCBI taxonomy): domain Eukaryota; kingdom Metazoa; phylum Arthropoda; class Insecta; order Lepidoptera; family Hesperiidae; genus Agara; species Agara belti. The sequence goes on along the minus strand of DWEM01003675.1, from coordinate 5,916 downwards.
TTAATAAATTGCAGCCCTGCTTTTTAAAATCGTACAAGAATATACGGTTAGAAACTAAGTAAACAGTACCTATAAAGCGATTGTACAATTATTATTTTCTAATTTAACGATTCATTTACAATAAAGCAAAATAAAATAATGATATACGAGTACTTAAGATACAAAATCCATAAGAAATCGATCGAATGTAGAAAAGAAAACTTATCAGGTATTAAGTTAGCTAATTCGTTGTAGAAAACATTCTTCACTAACATTTGATGTCCCTATCGATATTTTAATATCAAAAACGTCCACACCATTTTATCGCCTGCCGACATCAAACGCCTGCGACGTGTGACAGTGGAGGCGGTGTCGGCAGCAATCGCGCGGCAATCCGTCAGTGGAGTCCCGCGGGACGCGCCACGTGGCGCTACCGATGACCTGTCTAATTTGTCCCAACTATGCTTCAGGGTTCGATTGGCTGTGTCCTCTACTCTCCCACTTAGTTCATTTGAGAAAGATTTAGCCATGCGCATACGTGTTTTTTTTTAATATAAAACTAGCTTTTGCCCGCGACTTCATCCCGCCCCCGCAATTCCCTTTGAAGGTAGAATTTCGTAAAATGTGCGTTTAGTTCACCTCGATGTATCACTTTATATATTATTATACATATAAACCTTCCTCTTGAATCACTCTATCTATTAAAAAAACCGCATCAAAATCTGTTGTGCAGTTTTAAAGATCTAAGCATACGTAGGGATTAGGGACAGACAGCGGAAAACGACTTTGTTTTAAACTATATAGTGATTAACATAGGTAGCAAACAGGCAGATGGAAAAAAAATAAAAAAAATATTTGTTAATATAAATCCTTGAAATAAATGGGCACGAAAAATTGTTTTTCTCTCTCAGTTATTTCATTCGTTGTGATGTTTTCCAAACATCGTTATCGTTATAATGTTTTATCGCACAATAATAAATTAAATATTATCTTTCATTTGCATTAATTTTATCTTATTCAATTAGTAATATAATCTTTTATCTACTGACTTTTTTTAGTTGTCAATCGAGAACAATAAACGAAAACTTCATGCGAACAAATATCGCCATAACGTTTGCACGTTTTTGTTTAACTACTGTATTTCATACAAGCGAAAGTTGAAATAGCAACAAAAAAACAATGAGGTAGTCACTCAAGGCCTGAAGGAGCCCAGAAGATGTGATCGAGGAGATGTGATTTCGGAGCGTTAGTCCCGGAAGTAGCTTCTTTGTAATCCGTGAATACGTCCTTTGAGAGCTGATATATATACATATATACTACTCAGAACAAACTGATGTGCAAATATTTGTATATGTGGGAGGGAATCAAACTCAGAATCGTTTGACATTCCATTATTAACCACTACACTCACAGTACAGTCATCTTACTTTTTGTGTCGTATTGTAGGTGTACAAGCAATTATTTCTGCAATCATTTCGTTGATTCCTCCGAAATACTCAGTAATCCGCGGGAGGTCTACTCGGAAACGTTGTACGATTTCATACAAATAGTGATTTCACATATCACTGAGTGCGATAAATGAATTCTGTCAGTGCACACAATTCGCGTTCACAGTCCGGTTAAACCGAAAGGTTCGCGAGAAACAAAAAGATAAATGGGCAATATTTTCATTGCGCCGATGAATGGTTCTCGTGTTGACTCAACGGAGCGGAAAATATAGCGGCTGCCTATCAGTTTCGAGCGCAGATAGACTCATCACGTACGCGATGATGGAAAAAAAGTTCAGCGGAGTATATATTGCTTGAAAAACTTTTTATCCATAAGGAAATTTCAAGTGACTCTAAATTTCAGCATATATAGCGTTAATCGTATTTTAGATGTAGCCTTCATGGTAACTATGCAATTAGATAGGCAGGTATGTAATTTGTCTCTTTACCTCGGGATCTGAATATATGGCTACGATACGTCTGGAGCTTGAATACCGTTAAATTTGAAAATAACTAATCTAGCAATCAACATACAACCATAAAGTATCATAAAGTAGTAATATAAACATATTTATACTACAGTTTCCACCAAATTCGAACTGGAGCCGCGTGGTGGAGTAAACTCCAGGCCCTAGATCCGTACCCAGCAGCGGGACGAAGAAGGCTTGCAGCCATAACTTATACTTGCAAGGTGAGCTGTAAGGCTAGTAAGTTACTACCTAGATCTGACTTTAATAAATAATATGATTTCAAACTAGCAATATACTGTATCTGCTTATTTTGGTTTAATAGAAGCTATTAACGGTATACATCTGAATTGGGTTCAAAAAAAGTAATAAATTGTAGCGATTTCTCTGTCAACGTAATCATAACAAAACAGCAAATGTTTGTCAGTGCTAATGCGACATCTATTTGGCAATAGCAGAAAAGTATTATAGACGTTGCTGTTCCTACTAGATGCTAGATGTCGCTGTCAACCTAACAAATATTTATACACACGATTCAGTAGTGTCATCTAGTTAAATTCTAAAAAGTTATTTGATGTAGAGTTTTTATTTAGAACGGCCTTACTTCTAAAACGTTTATGATACCACATAATAGATGGCAGTATAAACGCTCAAAATTATTCCAATTTTAATTTTCTCATGTTGTGATCCACTACTTATATAATTATAGAATTATATATATATTATATAATTATAGAATTATTATAGAATTATATATAATTATATATAGAATTATATATATAGAATTATATATAATCATATAATTTATAGAAGCTTATATAATCTCCTCGATTTAAAAAATATGAAGTTATTGTTCTAACCATAAAATTGTTTAAATAATACTTATTCTGATTTACTAATCCTATAAATCGAGCAGAATAAAACTGAGAACAATAACTAAGAACATAAAACAAAGACATAAACCATTTAGTGATTACTGTCTACCCAAAAAATAATTAATATCACCAAAAATTAATCATATGGTCACGTCATTTTAAAAACAAACCGTTTTTGCAACGCTCGATGATTCAGCAACCAAATGTCATTTCGATATCGTTAGAATTAATAAGCTCGAATGAAATAATCGATTAAAGATATCGACTGAATAGATGCTTATCGTAGAAATGGCACACCCGTCATGTAAAGTTAAAACGGTTTTTGTTACAATCTTTGTCGATTTAGTTGGTGATTTTTGTTTATAAGTTGTTTTTAATGAAGAGCATTTTATTCATAAATGTATCATTTATTAATGTCTCAACTACTTAGTAATTCTGCACCGCTTTTTTATTATTTTTAGGAGGAAGCGGTTGTGACGAAATATAGGCTTGTCATTTAATTAATAACGAAGTAATAAGTAATATAGATTTTATCTTTTGATTCGAATGTTTTGTTAGCAGCGCATAATTGGATAGTCTGTTATTCGAACGAATTATTACATTTTGCTCATCACTATCAATAGCACTGAGTGCTGAGTTTCATTCGCCAGTGACTTGCTTGACACTTGTTTATCAATCAATACGCAGTAACTCGCAAACAAAGTGAAAATTGTCGGGTATTTGTAGTTCTAGTTTATTTCTTGCCGAGATCTAACAAGGACAACAACCAGTAAATTTTCACGTACAAAATGACAAACGCTTTAGCGGTTTGTCTTTTTACTATTTCATTCTTTTGTTTAACAAGTAAGTGGAAACTCATGTATTTATTGTCTTATAAACTAATCTAATTACCTAACGATACATTTTAACGCGTCCTTGTATCACACACGATTTCGTTGGTTGCAATAATACATTTTTTTTTATAAAGGGGCCTCATTGAACCGCAATTTTACGACAGACTGTATTCGCAGACGTTAAGAAATAATCCTCAATGAAGCGGCAATTTTTCGTCAGACCGCGCATTTCTAGATTTGTTCGAACATAATCATGCGCAACAGTTCTTTTCTGCAAGCTGTATTGACGATTCGTGTTTGTTTTATAAGAATTATTTAACGCGCATTTGCTATATTGCAATGACTGACATATTTTGAAACCTACCGTTTTTTGTCTCGAAGTAAATTGATATTAAGAAACAATTGGTACTTGATTTTTATAAGGAGCATTTATATGTAATCAAGCCTCACAAAATATCCTTAAACTGTCCACAACTGCATAAATCTATCCTCTATGAGTAACTATGACTTACTTGATAAAATAAAATAAATTTGCCTTTTGCTAGCGATTCACGCCGGCTTTGCATGGGTTCCATTTAAGATCTAAAAAAATTATGGGCATTTTATTCCCTCTGTACTTACTGCTCTCATTATTTTTGAACTTTTGCGATGGACCAATATTGTTTTTGTAACAAAATATAACATTCAGTGATAACAGCATTGTACTAGTGAAAGAATGTTTGCAATCAGATGAAGATTACCTCCAGATTTTGAAGATTACCCCCTATATTCAAATTCACTCGCTAAGATTATCTCTTAACAACATATACATTACATTTAGAGATAAACATATGCTTTATTATCCATAACAATTATCCTACTCAATTTTTATTATCTACGTATATAATAAGATATCTATCATTATAAATTTGAGTTCATTATGTGGAATTATAAGGTTTTTATGCTTCAGATTAGTTGCATGGAATTTTTTTTCATATACACATGCAGGTGGAGGAAACTGAATCATGATGCATACAATAATAAATCTGCGCTGACTCATGATTCAACCAGTATGCAGCTGAGTTTCCTGTAGCTAATAAAAGGGGGAGATTATTATTAGGTTGCCGTTATGTTTCCTCTTGTATGAATAATCATGAGAACTGTAATCAATATTTGGTGTTATCTGACGTTTATTGTATTTGGGGTATAAAATGGAGGAGGGGGAGGAGGGAGAAGCCATTATGAGTCATTTGCAGATTATTAAGAGTATTTCTTTATTTGTGTGCGAAATTTATAAACGTTTTACAAAGTAAAGTTATCTGCAGTGGCCTGTTTTTTCTACTTGATAATTTTTATGATTATACTCGTCTGTTGACAACAGATATTCTAATCGACTTATCATTTTTGAACATTTATTAAGAATAAGAAAAGATACCAGTAGTGTGTGTGATTTCGGATGATAATTAAAATGTTGAATTTTGTTTTCAGTAGAATATGTATAAATTTAAATTAATTCCATTTTAAAACATAATAGCAAAAATCATTAGCATCCAATTTTAACTGTTATTGCACACACTATCATAATGCTATATTTGTAACTGTGAAGCAAATATTAAAAGTGTACAATTAAGATAACTATGTTAAGCATTTATGCTGTTAAGTGATAAAACAAATAACTTTCTATGAACATTAATTTATTTTTTTCTTAATATTATCATAGATAGGCTCAACACTAGTTTTTTGAAAATAGTATGCAGTATTTTTGTTCTTGTCAAAATTAATGAGAATCGACATAAATTTTTACTAAGGTCACCATATTCCTCTAATTGTTTAAATCAAATGAAGCTCTTACATTTCCAATGGTACATATTGACAAAAATAAATATATAATATTTCAATTTATCACACCTATTATGTTCATTATCTGATGTACATTTGGTTATTAAAATAATAGAATAAAACATTGACTGACTTAACATATAACAAACAGAATCAAAATAAAATTTCCCTCTTATAATAATATGATTCTAAAGTAGCGACACTAATAGACCAATCACTGATGTGTTACTAAAATGTATTAAATCCTTTATTATCATCATTTATAATAAAATTGGAGTGTCTGTTTGTAATATTAAAATAACCGGTTTTTACTAAATGCCCATGTATATATATAGTATATATATATATATATATATATATTATATACGGTACATATACCAAAGTAACATTCTTTTACAATTTTTGTCTGTCTGTCTGTGTATCTGTCTGTTTGTTCCAGCTAATCTCTGGAATGGCT
>DWEM01003674.1:0-10429 GCA_018245935.1 Agara belti belti | reverse complement strand
TTAGGTACGTCTACTGTTATATTGGTAACTGACTTGAACCTTTGTTTTAAAAGAGTACAGCAGGTAGTAGAGTTTTTTTTCAATATTTAAACTTGTTTTTTTTTCGTACAACAACAAATACGCGAAAGAACACAGTTTTTACAAATAAAACTTTATAGTTTTATAGCACACCGTTGATACCTACCGGGTATACCTACTCAAATTTTAGGGTCTTGTGCGATGAAGGCACCCAATAAGTGAGAGAATAATAATTGACTGCCTATTATTTTCGCTTTGTCAAACCCCAAGAAAATTATGGTGCAGGACCTTTTAAGGCCTAACTACCTTTCTATGTCACTTACCTACCTACCTTTCAATGTATAGTTTATCATTGGATAGAAACGTCACTGAGTCATTTCACATCATGCAGATACTGATTATTAAATTGGAACAGTATACTAAAAAGATGAAGACAAACAAATAAATAAATTGTAAGTTGGAATTTTAACCGCACACTAATGAGAGTGCATTGGGAACTGTATATACACGCACAATAAAATGTTTGCAAAATACTTTTGAATTACATTAACTTCCAATGAAACTGAGCAACAGCTGTTCCATATTCAACATAAAGATTTCTTTATGAAATAAAATATTTACCTAATATAATGTGTAAACTTAAAACACAGTCATGTGGATACAATAAAATTTAATACAAATAAGAATCATGCGATAACTTACAATAGTCTTATTGGGCGCCGGCAGCGGCCCGTACATGTCAGTTATCATCGTCCGACTTGAACACTAAACGCACACCGAGAGCACAAACAACAGTTTATCAATTACATTTACAGACTTTTATAACTATTTACAAACATATATTATTTGTCTCTAAACATTGATCGCGATGTAAACGACTTCGTCGACTCGTGATCAGTTGACGCGCGGACGCATGACGATCGACGTTGACGTTGAGTCGCGTCGCGTCACTTCGGCTTCAATGCGCGGCGAGCATAGCGCGGGTGCAGCATGTGGGGGGCGGTCGGTGGGCGGGGCATACCAATCCCAGCCTCTTATACGACCCGCCCACGCGAAGCCCCGCCCACAAGGTCGTAGCGGACGCGTATCGATCGCACGTGCTCGCACCGACTACGCGACTCCATTTTATTTCGGTTCGATTTGCATAAACTCTGTTTCCGATTGTTGCTTCACGATTGCGAGTTAAAATAATGTCTCGAAGTTTTAAAGTGTATTATTGAACATAAATTTTTTTTAACACTATTTCTTAATGTTCAGTAGGTATAGTTATGGACAAATAATATTTACGGACGAAATTTAACAATAAAACAATAGGAATAAACACTGACGGCTCAGCACGTCGGCTGAAATACGAAAACGTAGGTATTTACTAGTAAAATTGAATATACCCAGAACTTTGTAAAAATCATTAAAGATAATTTTTTAGGTTAAAAACAATTGTAGTATTAGGATACTAGCCTAAAATCAATTGCAAGTTTTCAACGTAAAAATTCATTTTTTTGCACAACGACTTACTATTTTATTCTCAACTAACTTCGAGTCTCTACATTTTAGTTTTGGAGAAATTTCATGAGTTCGCTCTTACACTACGCGGTAGAAAGACGCGTAGTAGCAGTTTCCTTTACATACAGCCAGCTTTTTATGTAAAATGATTATGAACATTCACACTTCGGGGGAAATATATTAAATTACTTTTAGGTATACCTACTAGCAAGTTCATTTTTTACGTTACTCTAATACAGTATTATTTTATTTGCCCGAATTTAAATATGAATTGCCTTGGTCTGTGCTTGATTCCAGAATTAGGTATTCAAATTAGGATTTTTATGCTGGCCACAGAATTTTGAATGTTTATTGTTATTTATACCGAACAATTATAAGGTCCCAGAAATATGGTTTAATCATAATTTCACACTATATTATTTCCGTACTAAATTACTTTTATTGAAACATACTTAATTTAAAAATATTTCACAGATATTATGCATGTAGGTAAGTAAATGTAAGTACTTTAAAAAACATTACTAATTTCCTGTGTTAGCTGAGTATGTGTTATCTTCTCAATCAGCGTCAGACCATCAAATAAATAGGTAAAATATAAAAAAAGCATAATATCCCATTCCCTGTTCTTACATTAGGTACATTAACATCTGTCATTGTATCTACAACACCCCTCAGGTAAGTCAAACCATGGCTAGCTTCCAACGAGGTGTCAAAGATAATGAAATATAATGCGTTCAAAGAAAAAAAATCTAATAAACACAGCTAAATAACTCTTAATGGAACATAAAAACACCATAAAGGTATAAAACTCCGAGGGACAAAAAAATGCGATGGCGCCCTTCCGCACCCCAAGTTCCTGTACTACCGCTAAACTTTTCTAAGAGAAACGTCGTCGCTATGAGAATAGCTTAAGCGGCTAATAGTTTTATGACACGCATAACACGGGAAGATTCGCCCTTTCATATCATAGGATTATCTCCTTTATTGTAACGCAGAACGGTGTATCTAGTAAAAGTGAACGGAAATGACAGTCGCGAGCATTAGCGACATTAGACGGGGGTGCTATTGGGCTGCTAAGTAAAACTGTAGCTAGGTGAGCGGCGGCCGGGGCAGGGGCGCGCTGGGCGTGGTCCGGGATAACAAAATGAAACGCTCGGGGCTCATGGTCGACCGTGCGAACTCCGCTTAACGCAATAAACATTTTAATTTGAACACGAAATTCACGCTGAGATGTGAAATTACGGCACGAGAGGGCGGCGTGTGCAAAAGAAATCGAATTACGAGGATATTTCATGCGGCAGTACTTTCCAATGATGATAAATAGGCAGCCGAGATTCGGATATTCGAAATTACGAATCGTATGATGCATTACGTGTGGCGAGACGCAAAACCGTTAATGACGTCTTACTGGAGAATACCGAGAACTGGATATATGAAACGCTTATTTGGAGAAAACAAACCTCATTTGTATACCATGTTGGATTAAAATAAGTACTTTAGGGAACGCATTCGGTACACAATTGAGCAAAAAACGAATTTTTTGATTCGCATGTGTCATACGAAAGATTAATTTAAAAGTAATAAGTTGTATTGAGGTTCCCGTAAAAAAAAAGCTGAGAACGCCAACGTTTGGTGAAATTCTACGAACTCGCATTCTCGATTTAAATGATATTGCGGAGATTTATCAAACGGAACAGTCATTATATTGTATGTATCAGCTGTTAATATGAAGTTTGCGATGGTTTGAGTTCATAAACGTAGAGCGCACGCTTGCTTGTTTGTCTCGCTGATTTCGGAAAGCCTGTAACCTTGCGTGAGATTAGTCGAATTTGTCAAATAAACCTTATTACTTTTGCAGTAAGGCTTTGACAGCCTTTTACAAGCTGATTTATAAATTTGTGGTCATGTGCCACATTCAGAGTGAATAATTTGATGATTTGTACATAACAAGAAGCATCCAAAAGTTTGTTGTCGATTGCACGTCATTTATGTTGCTATTGATGTACAATATATAGACATGCATATGCAATTTTCACTAAATATGTTATTCCATGAAGGTTGATCGTTGAGTGAAACAAGATAGGTACCTACTCTGGACGCACTGAAAATGAAACTTGATATAAAAATAATCCTTTCGTAAACAAAACCTATAGATAGGTAAAAGCTTAACTTCACTAGTAATTCCCCACGTACCCACTACTCACAGCGGCACCTATCGAGTTTGACCCGAGCCTGATGAGCGCCGGAAATAGAGGAAGTTGACGACGCCGGTGTATCCATGTCACGCTATATCGAACGAAACCGCTCTCCGCTTTCATAAACAGACCAAACTAGCCCGTAATAGGAGGCTCCAATAAATACGTAGCTATAACGATCAGACAATTAAGATTAGTAAAGTAAGAAAATTATTAAGTTCTAATCAACAAAAAGTAGGTACACCATCAAAAGTACCTACTTTCCAATAAAAGTGGATGAAAATTTGTTGTTTAGCTACTAATTCCAAATTGATACACGACACTATAATTGTATTAATTGAAAGTTATCAAAGCGTGAATCCTACAATTTAAAGTTGTCAAAGCGACAGTTATTCTGTCAGTAGCGGCCGTGTACTGCCACATCAATAACTAAACAACGACGGCTGCGAACTTTCAGGCTTTGTAAATAACAACTTAGTAAAGCAATTGATTACCCCTTTTGTATAAATAGTTATTTAAAATAGAGAAACTATTATAACGAACAACGCTGTCACGGCACACGAAAGTTTTATAAGCTTTAAATGATAGCTTAGTGCTTTATTGAATCAATAGATTTGAATTAGTATTTTGTTGAATTTAATATTCCAAATTTGAATTTCGCGCCAATTTTCTTTTTATACACTCTGTGGTAATAGCTCTTCCCGCTTTATATTCCTTGACATCAAGCGACCGGTATTACGTTGTAATTTTCGTGCTAGTTTTGTAATAAATTGTTAATAAAAACTGAGCTACGTGGTTTAATTCAACATTTTTAAATATAAAATGTTGTTTTTTAATTGTTATAAAAGTATTACGAGCATTGTCAGCTGTTGCTACAGACCGTAATGATAGGTACCTACACTTTTGAGATAATGTTTAAATGTTCGCAGGGCAATGATCATCAATATCATTGATTTACTAATTGTATCAAGATGGACATAGCACTGTCAACTCTGCTGCTTAACGACACAAATGGTTACACTAGTTGTCTTCTACTCTCAAAATTTTGTTGTCGAGATGGGTATGGTTTATTTCTCTTCCATGGCATTTGTACATAATATGTCTTTTTCAACGTACCTACCTACGTTTTGACTGAATCGCCTAATGTTAAAGTAACCATGTATTTCATGGACATGTAATGAATAGACATTTTATTTATTTTTTGATTAATTCCTATCAGATCGTAGTTAAGTTTGCTAAAGTGCTTGATATTCATACCATGTCATATTTACTTCGCTGCAAACAGCACTAGGTCTATAAATTAATTTACCGAGTAATTCATAAGTCGTGGCAGTTATATCTAGGTAATAATCAGTTGTTGTAAGTAATAACAAACCACTTAAAATGTTCATATAAATCTTTTGTAACAAGATATTCAATAGCTATTCGTGAGCCTCGCAGATTACTCAATATTTTTTATTCGTACCTATACTATTTTGAAAATTTAACAGTAAGGTCACATGATACCGATAACGGCGGTTATATAAATATAATTAAAAACTGGGCAAGTTGACTTTGGACAGCCCTACATATTTTATAAAGCACTAAAAGCTCCGTGATATAGGAGAGTGCTTAGTAAGAAAGCTTGCTCACGTCCTTCTATAAACATCGAGAAACCCTCTGACCCTTCCTTATATTAATGTTCCCTACCTACAACATTTGGAATGACTTTTAGTAGAAAAACGCTCGCTCTGCACATTTACGTGTTCTGGTTTCTTAGCTCTTAAGAACCTTCTGTTATTCTTTTATTTTAACTTATATCACCTATCTTTTCAACCTAGATATAAGGTGATATAGATATATAAAAATATTTGGTTCGAGTTATTATATGATTGTCTACATTTATCTAAATTTATAATGAATAACTTCGTAGACATACTTATGCTTTATAAGATAGAGTTTCAATTTATTTTAATATCTGTCTGAGCCTGAGAAAGCCTGGAGGTTGTAGAGGAGGAAGCCAAAGCAATAGAAGATAGTAAAGGTCTGTCTCATTTTATGTAATGATTATTTAAATGTTCCGCAATACAAAACACTGCTTGATTCTATTAAGATGATTGCTTAGATATTATTCTAATGCAAACCACACAATTCGGCCACACAGCATGCCGGCCCCACGTAGCCCCGCGGCGCCATGTACGTACTCCCTACAGATCGAGGCATTGTGGCAAACCGCCATTATTCATCGATAGCCCTTTCAATTGTATTTTAACTGACTTCAAAGCGAGATAGAATTGTGTTAAGACAATATTAATATCACATTGAGCTTAAACAATTTTGAGGAAAGCTTTCAGGCTATACCTACTTTGGTTAAGAAAAATATAACGATTTGATTACCTACATACCGGATTTATAATTTCGTAGCAACAAAGCGGAGATATCATTCATTGTTTTATACAATGTACAAACAGAGTTGATAGGTCTTTCACTACGAAATAATGATGATAATTAATATATTAAAATTCAAAGTTATAAACGTAAACTTACAAAATTCTATTAAAAGCATCATGTCATTACCTTAAAGGTAATCCGCAGAGAAGACACGTAAAAATTCAAACTCAAGCAAAGCTACGTACGTCGTAATTTGGAAATTTCTAGGTTATAATTTTCCGGAAATACAGACACTCAGACCAAGTTTAGCAATATTTACGATCAGGAATATATACTTATAATTTCAAGAACAGTTTCAAGAATTTATATATATTACTATCAAAATTAAAATAATGATATCGGCAATCATTAATCACAACGTTAACACATTTGCTACCACGTTCATCTTTTGATATATCAGGAATACAAAAAAATTGCTTGGAACATCATCTTTTAAGGTTAAAAGCCCCCTCATGGCTGTCTATATGACTTACAAATTCCAAATCTATCCAGCAGTAGTCCACTACATGTTTTGTTTTAACTCAGATTTGTTATTACATCCATCACAATAATAATGATAAAGTTAATTGCGCTGCTGCGACATTTTGACGATATATCGTCCAAGGCGTCAAGACGCGGACACCCGCGGAGAACGTCACTTGTCAGCTGATGCAGGGAATTGTCACGCCCCGAGCGGTATTTTAAGCACCGCGCGGTGTACGTAACTCGGTGAGATAAAGATTAATTAGAATGTCCCGACTGAGCTAAAACTTCATCGTTTTATACCCCGTCAATCAAACTCATAGTCCCTTTAAACGGTTCACAGTGTAAAAACGCAAAAAACAAAGCGACGAACTAACTAAAACAAAGCGAAAACTAGCTCCGTGGAATATTTAATTTACACATTTGTAGAAACATTCATTTTTGTTGTCGATTGCTATTGAATTGCGTGTGAAACTACAATTTCCTAATAGCATAAAAAAATTGTTGAGTCATAGAATAGTCTGATTTCCTAGAAGACTGATATATCGATGAGTTGACACTTAATACAACATAAAGTGCAAACATTGCATTGCATCGTGCGTTTACGATTCAAGCTTACTTTTAACATAGCTTTAATGTCGCGCTCAAAGCGATGTTTGCACGGCATATTAATGAAAAGCTCCAATGTGCGACTCATGCTTTCTATGCAGATGGAGTTAAGATACAAAATTGATTGTATCACGCACAGTTGCGACGGTTACTGTACAAAGTATGGAACCGCTAGAATTCCTGAGCGAGCGTTGTTCGGACATCACGTGGCGGTGCGCACGCGCATCATGCCCCGTGTCGAATGAGTCATTCGCGCCTCTCAGCGCCACACAATGCCCATTTCACAGTATCAGACGTCGATGACGACAAATCAAAATAAATTACCGATTTCGTCATCCGATATTCATTCCGATATAAACTGGTGTCTCCGCGCCGGAAAATCGCGAGTGAATTATAGAATTTACCGCTCTAATATCGATATTTATCTATTATTGGCAAATAATAGCGTAAGTTAAGTCATTGGGTGTTCCAAGTTATGTAGAGTTCCGTTTTTATAGTGCATTACATTTATTTTACAATAGTATCTATAAAATAAAATTGCTTGAATAAAAACTAAACAAAGGGGAAACTAAAATTTTTTACCCTTGACAGTATCTATTATTATTAGTATTATTGTTTCAATATTACAAATTAAAGCACAGGGAATTAAGTACTTACTAATATCTTCATGTCCTTGTGTTCTGCGGACACGGAGTCTATACTAACCTGCAAAATAGGAAAAAGACTGTATTAATGAGTGTTTTATTTGTATTACATAAAAAGAGAGGGATTTAAGACAAAATCAAATCCTGATTTGGCGAAGAGTTTTCATATTTTAACTACAATCTGTGACTACCTATTTTAATTTTTTGAATCATAAGGGAAGTTAGTATCATTTTAGGGTGTTATATGTTGACAATTTTCATTGGGATCTACTATATTCTCAACATATTACATGGATGTGGGGAAACATGCTAAAATGAAGTTGGGAAACTCGCATTTAACCACACGACTTGTTTCAACATGGATTTGTGAAGTAGAAACTCAATCGTGACTTCAGAGCTATTGCAGGTCTGATTTAGTTACATTAGATAGAATTCTTCCCTAAAAAGTATATGAAATCGATTGTATTCGTGATTCTAACATTTTTATAAGCCTAACAATTTTATACTTCCAATTAATTGTCCTAAACTTTAACTGTGAATTTACTAAACATGTTTCTATTCTTGTAATTACCGAACCTCTATCTATATACCATATCTGGTAGAAGGTGTTACATGATAAGCCGCCGTGTGTAACCTCGGCTCACGCAATGCTTTTTACAGTCCAATGAGGGATCCGAACGCCTGTGCCTACCTATCCCAGCCGGCCTTCAAAGCCCAACAAAAACTAATTAGAAAGTCCCTAAAAAGTTAATATCATAAGTCGGTGAGCGTACACACGAGCGAATTTAATTTGGAACGTTTTTAATTACGGCTGGAGATTCGTTCGGAGTCGGCCGGTTTCGGCGCCGCGGCTGCCAGCCCTGTAATTATGGGGCCCGTAATTGCGGGACCCGAGTGCCCCGCGCCCTCGCCCCGCTCGCTAGCGTCCTATGGCAATGCCACTGAAATTGGGATGCTCTTTGACGAGAATCCTAGCCGAAAAAAGTTTACGACTCTCGCCAAATTAACCACCGATTCAGTTAATTAAACTCCATGCTTCTATATTTAACTTTTCTGAATCGGTTTAATGGCTTATTGTGAATTTGTAACCAAAAAATATAAATTACATATCATATACATAAACATAAAGATGAAAGTAATTGTCCGGATTTGCATTCATGTTTACTGAAATTCATAAGCTAAGCCCATATGCCCACTATGGTTGTGTAACGATGTGAAAGGTTCCACAAGAATTGTTAATTAATAATGTTTTTTTGAGATACGGAGAAGAAATATGTAATATGTACATAGTAAAAAAGTTGTATATTGTATTTGGTAAAATGTATAATTGGGTAAATTACATATAAAAAACAAATATCATGTAATACAAGAAAAAATACCAACATTTACTGTAAGTACGAGTATATTAGATTGCGTAACTATACGTATAATCAAAGAACTTTATTTGATTCCACAATACATTCTATAGAGAAGCTTAATTTAAGATTAATCAAATTAGGTTAATTTTGCCTTAGTTAATTTTATCTATTACTACTACACAAATCATGAAATTTAAAAATTCTTTTTTTTAACTATAGAATTTCTAGAGTCGTTCTTCTGTATGGTCGGGACACTTTCTAAAGTAGTGATAAAACCATACTTAGAGTATACCTATATGTCTAAGCAGGTGTTTGTACATTAATTTTAGGTAAATATATTTTGACTTTAACGTAAGTGACAACATATTTGTTGCTTGATCAAATAAAAATGTAACAAGAGCATCTGCTCGGTTGATCGACTGTAGTGCGTCTGCAGGTAGTACCACAAAGTATCTTTATGTATTTATGTTGATTATATACACAGAAATACTAATGAAATCATAACTGTACACACGATTCTACCCGCTACCTACTGTTTTACGATTGTTACGGACCGTGCAAATGTTTAATTCTCTATAATTACGGAGATAACTCGCATTTGTAATCGCCACTTGCTACTGAACGTTGATCACAGTAATGTTGCATATTAAATTGAAATGTATACATTTCAAACGAAAACATCACATAGGTACCTACATAAGTAGATAAAGTATGAGTCGTTCTAAAGTTATACAATTTTCAATACTTGCATTTCTATCTGCAAAATATTTGATATTGTACAGGTATCTTGTTGAAAAAAATGGTACGTAGAATAAAATATTGTTCTCTACTGCTATACCAGTTCTAAAGTTATACAATTTTTAATACTTGCATTTCTATCTGCAAAATATTTGATATTGTACAGGTATCTTATTGAAAAAAATGGTACGTAGAATAAAATATTTTTCTTTGCTGCTATACCAGTTTACTGGCTTTTTTAAAAGGAATAAAAAGCATTGTGTTAGGATTTAAAGTATATTTTGTATCCCGTTTATTTAATTGAAGTGGGATTGCAACAGAGATACAGTTAGAAGAGAGCCTCTGAAATAGGATAAAAATCAAAATATATTTTTGTCCTAATTGTTAAAATATAATAATTGTTGACTGCCTCGTTGGTCGAGCGGTTGCTAGCGCGACTGCCGATCGGGAGGTCCTGGGTTCAAATCCCGGG
>DWEM01003673.1:0-10429 GCA_018245935.1 Agara belti belti | reverse complement strand
AAATATTAATTTTACATATTTGAATACAGAACTTATGAACGGACAGTATTCTTTTTAAACAGCCAGTAAGTATTCTTTCTAAACGCTCTAGGCTCTAGGATGTAGCACGCTTGCTTCCAAACCGAGTATACGCTCACGTCTCGAACAATCCCGAGCACGCTATCTCGGGACAACGAGACGTAGTCCACCGTCCGTTCGCGTCGCGTTACGTATACGCACGTGCGTTTCCTACTGCGCTCGGATGATTTATGTATGACCGGTATTACGCGTACTAACTAGATGCGGGCACCGCGCTGCTCCAGAATTATTTTATTCAACGCGAATCCACTACGTGGCGCGAATGCGAATACTTTTAACGATACGTCGGGTTCAACTTCGGCACTGACCACCGGTATGGATACTAACGAAATTACCGTCATTAATGGGACGCACCGTTCCCGTATCAATCGGCTTGATCGTCACGATAATTTAAATGGACGATTACGTGTTATTACTGATTATTTTTAATACGTTCTCATCAATGAACACTGACGATCTCGGTGCTGATACCGTAGACTTTGCTACGATTGGCAATTATTTTTCAATGTTTATACAAGTTTATCATTCTCGGCTTGGAACATTAATGAGATCTTGGCGCTTCACACGCGATCATTCGATCTGAAACAAGGCAGAGTCTGCGTGTGTTCCTAAAAAACAAACACTCATCCGCATCACACAAATATACCACTGCCTCAGCGGTCAGGGTCCCCGCTAGACTAGTAAAACAATTAACAAGATACAATGGCACCATTGACGCCGAGTAAATGAACAGTTTTAAATTAACATTTTTACAATCACCGTGGAAAGTCAATATATGCAAATGCATTAATCGAGGAGTCGATGGTGAATGCAGCGGCGCAGGCAGCGCGCGGATTCCTGACATAGCCGACTGGAGATCGGCAACTCGGGGTCGTAAACAGGCGGCGTGGCTCGAGACCGCTGTGACCATGATTCACTGGCCTCCTGGTCCAGCGGTTAGAGAACCGGACCGCTTGCTTCACCGGAGATCGTCGGTTCGATTCCCCGCTCCGAATAATTTTTTTTGTGAAAAGCGTTTTTTTTATTCTTCTGTAATTGCAAGAAAAATATCTATTTGTACAGTTTGATTTTTCTGCTTAATTTAGGACTAGATAGCGTGTGGGACATCTGTCAAGATGTTACTATGACCGTTTTGAGTTCTATTCAATTACTGCACTAACTGATCTATTCAAAAGGGATCTTAGCCTTCGACAAGATGATTTCATTTATGCCTATCGTGCGCTCCCCCCTTGCTTCGGTTCGTTGAAGGGTTTTTATTTCGTTTTTTTTATTTACTTTTTGTTTATATATCATTTCCTTACCAACCAGCGATAGTGATTCGTACGATATACGATTTTTTTAGTTATTACTTTATTAGTGTATTCAGGACATGAATGTTTTAATTTCAATAGTCCCGTAATATTGAATATTAAATTCGAAATTATTATCCTTTCATAATATTTGGGTCTTGCGAGATCTACGAAGCTGGTAACACTAATCGCAGTTTACGACCGCGCGTGGTGCAAGTGATAAGATTGGAGACCGAATTGGTTTTATTACTCGTATTATACGTGTAATAAAACGTTTTCGGCAAGATTTAGTAGATGGTAGAAGCCTTGCTTACATTTTGCAATATTGGTAAATACCAATCGCTATATAATAATATAATATTATTTGTACTGGGTGGGAATCGAAACCACGACCTCTGGTTGTGCAGTCAGGGTCTCTAACTACTCGGCCACAAGGCCAGTTTAATAAGTACGTATGTTCGAATATATACTCGTTTAAATATATGAATATAGAAGTAGTTTCAGAGCCTATTTAATGCAAACAAATAATGAAATCTTTCCTCTTTATAATATTAGTTTAGATACATAAATAAAAATGTAACCTACCAAGCAGTCTCTTATCACTTGCACTCCACGTCCACAGCGCCGTAGATAAACCGATGAAATCCTGTTAACATCGCCGCGGGCCGCTGATATTTAACACAAAGGGGACGTTACAGGGCACAACATTAGGACCGCTTTTATTGCTTGTAACTATTGTCTGTCTGTTTGTTCATTATTCGCTCTTAAAACGGGTACATACTGTTTTGAATGTTTTTAATTATAGACGTGTCCGATTAGGATATAGTGATATGATTTTGGACAAATCCTTTTTTATAAATCACATTGAGAAACGTAGTTTTGCAAATGTTTCAGAATTCTATATTCTAGGAGTATATCTTGTTTGTGTTAATTATGTTGTGTTGTTTTGTGTAATTACATACTTTTGACGTTAGTCGAAAATATTTTCTTTTCTTTTCCCCTATCCTCGTTCAACTGATTAGTGGAGAATACCATTAGGCATTAGTGTCGCCCTTTGTTATGCCAATTTACTGCTATGTAAGAACTGAATAAATAAATAAGATCATTGATAACGATCACATATCCAGACACATGCATCAAGAAAGTTTATGTTTACAGTTAATACGATTACCCATTATAATAAATTAAACGGAATTTTAAACATGATTCAACATTTTATTGTAGTAACGTACTGATTTCGGGGCAATTTAGTACAGGACCAACATTTATTGCAATTTCTTAAAGGCTGCGTCGAGACGTGACTTGAATATAGTAATTTTGGAATGGACACTTAAACGCAATAATGACCATATTTTTCTCAATGGGCCCCCACATATGTGCCGATGTAGTGGTGCACACTTGTGAGAGAATTCCAATCCTCCGTTGCGTCACTGAATCGAAAGTGGTCGTAAACTAAAGAGCCTTGGCAGTGTTGTTGTATCGCGTTGTGTTGATCTGTGACATTGCGGATAGACTCGCCTCCGTCCCGTTTGTTCTAATATATTTTCATTTGTGCTAGACTAAGACGCAAGGTATCCAATCTCGAGCTCTCACTTCCGTCCGCCTACGGCAGCGCGGGCGCCGCCCACGCAATCAACATAAAAAAATTGCGAGCCGGTGGTCTTCGTGTCGATATTATTGTCTGATACGGCTTCAAAAGTCTCACTTTTTGTTAAATAAATCGATGTATTAAATTAAACGAAACTCGGGTCCCCGTTTACGCGTGCGTTAAACGAAGCACTAACAATGGCATACAATATGCTAGACATGACAAATGATTCCGACTTTCGGCATTTATCAAGATCCGACTTGGCCGGTGACGTAACGGCGCACGGTTTCCTTTTTGTGTTATCGTTTTCTTGCTCTAAATTTGTTACACTAACGTTTAGGATAGCTGATTTATTATGCAACAATGTGATTTAGTAATTTCGTTCGCTTTACCGAAATATCAAGTTGCTTTTAATTTGTCAGCGTTATTATTGGTGCCAGTATTTGATATGAACAGACGAATGAGACAGGATTTTTTTTTTAGTCAATTTGACCCCGTTAATACTACACCTATGGTATTAAAAGTAGTTTCGACATTTGTAAAACCATATCACAACAACAGTTAACGTTGTCGCAAGAATGACATCAACACGTAGGTGGCGCTATAAAATGCGCGCAAACTCCAAGGAATCTTTCGAAATGGCGATTCTCCTTAAATTATGACTTAATTCCGAACGCCTCTCCGTTGTTCTGTTATCGGACGATTTCGCTTAACGGTACCAACTGCCACTTTAAAGTCACGAACTTGTTGAAAAAAGAAATTGTCCCCTTAATGATAACCTATGTTGTGGCCGATCTGATAAGTTATTGTAGCTTTTGGGGAAGTGAAATTTTAACGTCCTCTTTTCACTCGTGATTATATTTTTTCTCGTCCCAAAAATTCCAGTGCTAACAATTTAATATCTGTAATCATAAATAGTGTATTAGTAAATGTAGCTTGTAATAAACATGTTATGTTTAACAAAGGACATACGGAATACGATCCGACTCAAATCCTCATAAATTTTAAGAAACAGAAGTTTATTATCATAAAATCGTCATAAACAGTTGACATCGGAAAGGAACAATACACAGTAGCCAACGGACCCTCAGGAAACAAACGAACAAACAAATATCACATGAAGGAACGTGACTCGATTTACCAAATCAAACGAGAAGCGAGGCTTACTGAGGTGAGTTGTTTAACCGCGGACGAGTAAAGATAGGTTGGAACGAGATTACACGAAAGGAATAAACCCATACCTTTGTGTTACGTGAAGAAATAATCGATATTATTCAGCGGGAGATGGTTAATAATTCTGAAAGTAAATATGTTTCGTTGATTATTATCGGTTATTTAGGCTGATCGTTATTCGGCCGCGCAGTGACACGCTCACCGACACGATAAATAAATTTACGTTCGCTATGTAAATTTTTGTTTATAATTTCGCGTTATTATTTTTTATTAACTTTTAAGGTTTTACTCTAATGCATTTTACTCGATTAATTCTCAGGCCATTAAACAAGTGCCATCGTCTGTCGTAGTTTGTAAGTAAAACGTGGTAGATAATCCATCGCGAATGCATCGATTAGATTTTAGGTTCTACTGCACCTTTTTTTTTCATCCTCACCCATCCGAATTCCATTTCCATATCCATCTTCGTATACAATAATTACCTTTATCGTTGATAAGTTGTATTGGTGCTATGTCAATGGGTGCTGCTGCAACGGTTTCCACGTCTCTTATTAGGTGATCTCTATTTACATTGAAATTGTTCTGATTTATATATTTAATGGTAAATATTAATATATTTTTATACTGTAGTTAATTGTTAGCGGCGAAGCCCATTTGGGCCGTATCGCCTGTGTCATTATTGATACCTGTATCGAGAGTAACGTAACATTCCCAGTTTGCGCTTTAGTGTCCATAACAGTGTTTGTGATCCATCCAACGTGTAACGACTATTATTAGTTAAGGCATGATGTGTGTGTACTGAATTTACATTTTTGAATTGTTGAAAATTTCACTAACGCTTTTTGAATCGTTAGAAAAATACCGGTGCTAAAGAATTACTGTTTGTTTTTGTTCGTATATTTTCAGTTTTGTCACAATGGGCTTCGATGACATGAACTATCGTTCGATTGGGTCGGCCATTTTAAAATTGAAAGTAACATTTCAAGAAGGTCGACTTCACGTACTGGTTAGTCTTTATTCATTTCTCGGAGCACATTGACGATTTGTAAAGCGTTAGATGACGGTCCAACCATACTTGTGTTAGATCTTTTTGGAAAATAATAATATGATAATCAAACTCTTTTAAAGTTTTACGATTATGATTGGACTAAGTGATTTTGATGTTGAGACATAATAATTAATGAATAATATAGTTTTTAAGTAATTAATGTTGATGTATCCTAACATTTCCGCGTGAACGATAAGACTGTGGAACAGTGTCTCCTTAGTGCCTTACTATGTCAGTGTGAGTTGAAATTAGTACTTAAGTACATAAAATTTATAAACTGTCCGAACACAGTATTATTTTACGGATTGTCCGAATATTTCGATCGTATCTCGGTATTTTGTGAAGTCTTAATTTATGTTAATTGGTCAAAAGTTGAGAGCCTCCTTACTGTACTTAAGTTAACCAATTGCTAGTCTGCTCGATCGATATGAAAACTTATTTCAGACTTTTTAACGTCAATCGCAGCTTATTGATAATTAAATCGTATTGTTTTCTTGCAAGCTTTCCGGATACTAAGTATGATGTAAGTTCCTTTGGAATATGGAATGCTTTTTAAAATTTACTCGATATATGCATAAGACTATAAGTATTGACCGTACGAGCAAAAAACGATGTTCTTTATACATTTTATTTAAATGCCTCTGAAATCGGATAGCAAGTTTACGACGCGTGATTTTTTTATTTTATTATCTTTTATTTTACCACTTCAAAGAAATTTATTGCACTTATTAAGATAATTATAGGGCTCTTCGCGCGTTGTCCATTTGATATCTGTATTGGAGGCGTTCAAAATATAAATTATTCACACTTAATTCATACTTGTACTTAAAACGTTATCCAAACTTGACATAATATTTCTGTAGTCACACGACCGACTGTTTACGACGTGTTCGAAGATTGGTTCATAATAACGCGAATTACAATTGTATTTGATATACAATGTGTGTTTGAGATAAGGTTTTGGATGGCGTTCTCTGCTTCTGTCTATTTTGAATTCGCGTTAGTATGAGCGCAGTGTATGAAATTTGCAACATTGATGAAGTTGGTCGCATCACCATTAACGTCGAGGTTGCCGGCCGTGCATCATCCGCTCGCACGTACCACCAATAAAAACTCGAAAACATATATTTAAATGCGAAATTAAGTTTTTCGACGGGCTTTCATTGCGTTTTGAGGCGATTATTCACGGCCGGCTGATAAATGTGCAATGTGCAATAATTCAATTCTTGTTTAAAAGGTTGTTCCTGTGACACTGTACACATATGAGTACTCGCATCCCGCATCAGATTTATAACCATTCATAAGAAGGGAACACTTTCAATGTTTCCGATTTGCGATAGGTATTCGTGTGTGTGCAGATTTAAACACCCTCAATGTGGTACAGTTGATGGATGCAAATGTGTTCAAGCTTTCAATTGATATTGAGTTTAAGTGTGTACGCACCTTCCGTGTCTGTTTCCCCTTCACTATAAACAAAGCATTGGAAAACGAGAGCGGGTGGACTGGACTTCGAAAAGAGTTCTGTAATTTTTTTTCAGACCTCAAGTCTATTTACGATGCTTTGAAGTAAAAAAGGATTATTTATATATCAGAACCGGTTGTGCGTAACCCGCGTTGAGACGCTTACACGTAATCCGATACGTTAGTTATCGGACGAGGCTCCGATATTGATGTGGACGAATTCGTTTTTTTTTGTATCCGTATCGACGATACGGATAACGTTATGTAACAGTGTTTTCACTTCGTCGACAATTATTACTTGCGACAATTAAGTCGGCTCAAATCAATTGAATGCTTGGATCAATTTGACGTTCGTTTTTAAGGCAAAATGTGTTCGCAATCGAAACTCGTTCAGTATAAACGCGTTTGTATTTTGTCGATTTTCGGTTGGGTCGCGACTGCTCGTGGAATAATTGTTGTGGATTACATGAACGTGCATATATTTATATATAGACTATATCCGGTTGTGAATTGATCATCTCTGTGTCGAGTTGTTATTATCTTCGTCCGTAATAAAACGATAAGGTCCACGTCGCGCCGTCGGGAGGGTTTTGTTAAATTTTTCAACCCGCGTCCGGCACGTTAAATGCAATGTGATAGAAATAATACCTAAAGACGCTAGATCATTGTTACTGTAAAAAAATCTTTTTTTTTGTTGTAAATATGTACAATACAATAACGGAATAAGCGAGAGTAATTTTAATAATACTAGATGCAATGTTGTACAAGTTTTTTTTTTCTATTTAAATATTTTTTTTTTTGAAAGATTTAATCTACTTTATCTTTAATAATGACTTATTTTATCGTTTCGAATAATTTATATTATGCGTTTGTACAATGTCGTAGACGAAAATGGTGGAGACATTAAAAAAATTATAAAAAATAAAACGTTCAAAAATTTGATGAGATTTTGTATTGTATTTAATTCTTAAGCAACCCACCTTCCGTCCATCCACTATCGGATCTTTCCCTGGAATATGATCCTAGTGCAGTCCCACCTTAATTGAAACTTCAAATATTTTTCATTTTCAAAAAACTAGAACGCAACATCTCAATACTAAATCGCTGTGTATATTTGAGAGTTCAATTGCGGCGTCTCACAATGTGCTAGGGGCGGCGCCCGAGGGGCCCCGGTTAAGGCATCCCACTAGTCTACGGAAATTCGTCGCATAGCTTAAAGGCCTAAAGCTATGCGATCGCGTTCCGTGGAATTCTGGGTGTGTTTTAATTTCGGACGCCGCCGACTGGACCACGCGGGTCATCTTCCACAGCTCGACATTACAATGTCTTAAACCCGACGTACATTACACGCCAATATTAATATCGACGCTCCGCGGGGTGTGTCCGATAGTGTTTGGCTTTTATCGGCTGCAACCGGCCGTTTCGGGATGGTAGCCGGATTGTTTACTGGCGTGCCCTCGAGGGGTGTTCTCGAAGCGGCCGGTTGATAGTTTTTTTTAAAGTACCTCGGTGCCAAGAGCGGTCCGCACCGGGTAATTGCTTTCGCTGCGGACGTAACGAACAATAATCGCGACACGGAGGACTATCTTTTGGCAACGATTACTAGAACATACACACCTATATACGCAATAGATTAAGATTGGCCAATCTTTCGCGAACGAAAACAAACAGTGATCGGAAGACAGAAAAGAAACAGGAAGAACTGCAAGTTAATGACAAGGTAAGTGGTATTTGTTTTGAATTGATTTTGATTTAACAACTAACAAGCGTGCCTTCGTTGTGACGGAGTGCAAAGTTTAAAAATGCATTAAAGTACAGCTAGATTGTTAAATTTGTATTGAAACACAGCTTTGCGATAATAGTCTTTATTTACAATGCGTTTGTACCAGTATTGTATCTACTTTTGTTCGCGGTGGTAACGACACTCCATTACACCGAAAGCACGTATTAAATTCGTTTTGATGTTGTGTTTTATCGATGTGCTTTTTCAGATAACTGTACAGGTATCAATAGGGAGTAAATATTTACATTTCATTATTTGCATACAACATATTTCTTGTGTGTATGTATGTATGTCTGTACGTCTCCTGCGAGCTGTAACGTTAAGTAAAATTCGATTGCAAATTTCGTGTCATATAAATTTCGCAATACAATATTGGTAACTTAAAAGAGGTACCTCGCTCCCTTGGAGCAATTACTTTTACGGTAAAGCATACGTTTCACCGTCAGGGGGTAAGCGATAACAGATGAAAGATTGTTTTTGTAATTTCAGCAGTAAATTAAAATGGTTTTCTAATCTTTCAAAAGTAGACAAAGTTCACCATACCATAATCGTACTTGATAATAGCTAGGTTACTGCTACAGATAGGCATATAACAAGAAGTGTCATTTAAATTTTTGCACGCTCATCAGTAATTATAATTGAGTGAATTATCTGATAAATTTAATCAGCTGTTTTTTTGGCATCGATATTGTACATAGATATAAATTAAATTATCATATGAGGTTACTTCAACGACGATCATCTGAATGACCAATGAACCCAGAGGTAAAAGGTGTGTTGCTAGTTTTGGTGAAATGACTTAACTTCTATCTCTAGCTGACATATCACATACAGCAATATGAACACTAATGCGTAGTGTACCTACTACTAAATCAAGTTGACGAACAAAAGTCGCCTGTTAGCAATATGTACTGCCATGGATATTCGTAACAGAAGTGTCAAAAGGTGAGATTGAAAAAAACTATACATCCAATACGTGCACCGGTAGGAAGATAAAAACTATTTTACATATGGAAACAACAGAAATAAACGATGAATATTTTAGGTCACTTTTTTTGTTTCTGTCTTTCGCTTGTCGTTTACAGCTCGCGCTGAAACAAGCGTCTAATATTTCGAGGTACTTAAAATAAGAACGCATTTTATTTTATTCGTACGAGGATCCAGTAGTCTTTATTTAATGAGCTCTTACACTTGAAGATGTAAGATTTATTATCACAGAGGTGTTTATAAAGAAAATATATCAATGACATTAAAGGAAAATAATCCTCTTTTTGGTGGTTTTGTGCGCTTTTGTTAGAATTCATATAGAACTTATGTATAAAGAAATATTGAAGATTCGGTACACTGAATATAAAGATGTTTTCCCAACTAAAATATATACACGATTTGATATGAAATCATTACATTCGGTAGCCAATGTTTATTTTGTAGCTGGTTAAACTTAACGTAGTAATATAGTTTAAACGAAATATGTATATGAGTTGATGATAGCAGAAAACTTATTAAATCATCTGAAAGAACAATCCGTCTTAAAGCGTGAGCCGATAAAACGTAGAAAGACGTTGCAACTATGGTGTACACTGCGTTGCGCCCTGTACAATCATATAAATATGAAGTAGGCGAACGCAGCCGATGTAAAGTCTTTATATATTCTTAAGAGAAGTCATATTTCATTCATTATCTACCATGTACGTTCAGCGGTTAAATGTATTTTAGGTTGTAATAGAAGAAATATTGCACTTAAACTTAAACAGCGCTGTATCTAGCACGTGATTAGTTACGAAAAGCTAAATCATTCGCGACTACACGCTCCGCTCTAGACCGGCCAAGCAATTTCAGAGCTTTCAAAAAAGCTCAGTAAATTACACCGCCCGGTCAGTACATTTAAAGTCTCGACCGCCAATAGCTTATTTTTCCACATTCATTAACCGTATATTTAAGCCGACACCAACATTATCGACTCCGGGTCAGCCTTAATGTATCCGCTTAAAATATTGTGACGTTTCGTG
>DWEM01003672.1:0-10431 GCA_018245935.1 Agara belti belti | reverse complement strand
TTGGTCGCATCTATTAACAATCCCTATTACAGGATCGACCCGCGTCCCTGTGACCGCTCAGAATATCAAATGTTTAAGCTACTCGTACTATGTTTTAACCTGACCAAGTGAAGATTGTCAGACATACGTTTTAGAGAACGTTATAGAGAACTCTCAGGCGTGCAGGTTTTTTACGATGTTTTCTTTTCAGCTGCAGTGCGAGATATTTAAACTTAACTTCGTAAAGTCGAAGAGTCAAAACTGATATGATCGGATTGACAGGCAAAACTCTACCCCAAACTCTATTTTGTTACTTTGCAACATGAATAAATGAAATAACAGTTGATAATAACCAGGTTGTATATGATCGACCTTTGTAAGCGGGAAACTATTTTGACCATGATTAAAAATGTATAACGCAATCGTTCAAGGCATTTTATTTACCTACTTAGAGTAATATAATCGACGACAAAAGTGAGCCTGTGGCCGGTATGTAAAATATTAATTTCATTAATTGCATAATAAACTCCAAATATTGGTTGTATGCAAGGAATTTCGTATATAATATTACTTTCTTTATTTTAGGTTATAATTATGTTTTCAAAATATGAATTTGTGTTGCTATAATGTTTACCAAATTTAAAACGATTAGAAATTTATGTCAATATTTACGATGA
Source organism: Agara belti belti (assembly GCA_018245935.1). Lineage (NCBI taxonomy): Eukaryota > Metazoa > Arthropoda > Insecta > Lepidoptera > Hesperiidae > Agara > Agara belti. Next base: position 9,775 of record DWEM01003672.1, on the reverse strand, counting down.
ATTTAATAACAATATGAAAATAAAACGGATTATTACATTTCACAAACAAAACCAAGTTAATTAATAATGTTACCTAAATAATATAGCCACAGCCAAATGGAAGCAATTTGTATGCGCGAGGATTATTATTGTAAATTAACTTATGATTGCGATTTTTGTATAAATTTTAATTTTAGCACTTTAACGTAGCTTAAAGTGCTAAAAATAATTTTAATCTTGAGTAATTATCATCGCTCAGTAAAAGATACGTGATGAAAAATATGCCAACGCTTCCAGATTTCTAACGATTATATTATAGCTGGTATTCTTCAAATAATTACCTATGAGAGTTCATTTGGTGTATATAATGTTTAGTGTGGTGCTGGTGATTCCTTAGAATTTTGTAGATGGAACTCCATTACAAAACAAACTCGGCTTCAAGCTACGAGTACCTACGTCTCGCGGTGCTACATAGTACATACCTAATATAACGTATAGCAATCATTAAATAAGAAATGCAATCCCCATAATACTTTTATATTATGTACCAATATAATATATAATGAAATTCGCGTGTCTTCGCAAAAGCGATTTTAATCTCAATTAATATTATAAATCCCCAACTGTGTTTTCTCCTCGCACGTATTAACGGGGCCTCCGATAAACCTGACTTGCATAAAGATGGCATCCCGGGCACTGTCATGAGCATGGTTTTCCTAGAAAAGATCTCATTCTCTGTTGAAAATGGTTATGAAAATGTAAGAGTACAAGAACTATTATTGTGTTGGTAAAACAAATAAGAAAATTCCATATCATTCTAGAAATTACATCTTAGTCTGTTATGGAATTTTGTATGATTACGTTCTACAAGTTTGTTTACTGAGGCGGTGTTTTGGCCGCGAGAAATAGCTAAAAATGTTGAATTCAAACTTTTTTTGTACCCTGTAACTCATCATCTACGTAAATAAAAGTCCTTGTTATTTGTGTAAGCTCCTCCTTCGTCCCTTTTATCAGCCATAATTTAGTCTTTGGTTTTATCCACGCAATCTCTAAAGGATATCGGGTGTGGTGTTTGGAAAAGTGTGATTTGAAGTCATTTTATCTGGTTAAAATTACGTCGCATTTACATAGTATTCTGAATTTTTTATTTGAAATAGGATAATATTATTAATAAACGGCAACTTTAAACTAAAGTATTAATTAAGTAAGAAAAATCTAAAACATAACCAATTTTGGTGTTAAGATTATATATTTATCAAGAAGATCGCTGTACACGAACCAAACTTGTAATAATTTTATTTGATGCGGATATTTTTGACCTTTATAAATCAACGGATTAAAGCGTAAACTTCGTAACATTAGGAGTTCTTCATCGTGTCTGACACTTATTAAATAAGTTTTTACATGCTAAAGCGATACCGTGTGGTAAATTGTTTTCAAGCTATAATTTAGGCGAACTGGTTTGGCTTAGAAATAATTAACCTATCCTGAAGATCAGGTTTGGCCAGTAACATAAACACCAATTATAAATGTGCACCGTATAGGTAGGTTTCTTATTTTAGAGCGTTAAGATTCAAATTAATATCTTATAGACATATTTCTTCCGCAATATAATCAATTAATAAATTCCTGCCATTTTTCATATTGTTAAATATTTTTTATAATTAAAATAACGAAATATGCTATGCCTCATGGCATAGAGAGCTGAAACATATTGCTAGTCAACCAGTTTAAAATCGCTCAGTGAGCTATACGACGGCCATTGTTCGGAATCTCCCTGAAGGATAGGATCCCCATCGAGACTATTTGACAGGGAATCGACAACCGTTTTGGTAAAACAGTTTTCGTGTGAAAATCGATGTTTGGCGAACTTAATGTAGGACGTCCTTTGGTTGGCGAGCTGGGATGACGATCTGCGAGAGGCTGCACGTAGATGCTGGATGCGTCAAACCGAGGACAGTGCCACATGGCGCTCATTAGGGGAGGCCTATGACCAGCTGTGGACTAAGATCGGCTGATGATGGTGTAAATAACGATGAAGATATGGCGAAAATGAGTCAATATAAGACGAAATTGTATAAACGACCTTTTTTGAGCGCCTTTACTTTGCCCGCAGAAGTACCCAGAAAAAGTGCATTACGATATCTAATGTAAAGTAGAATTATTCAAATTAGAGATATCTTATATGTGCCCTTTTCTACTGAAATATCCACTATGTGTGTAGATGCGAGTATGGTTGTAAAATAAATTTTATTTAGAGAACAGTCATGATGGTTTTATTTGTTTGTATCGTTTTCAGATCATCCTCATTCTCTGAAAGTAGAATTACTTTAGAAGGACACATAATCCTACGAACTTTTACAGTTGCAAGAGTTCAGGTTGCAGACTTACATATTACATTGGCTTTCCTTGAAAATTGGTTTGAAGGAAATGTATGTCACGAATCCGAATTACATTGTTTTCAGACGAATTCTGGAACGCATCCACTAAATTAGTTTATTAATAGGAGAGTTGTGTCCTAAATAGTGACCTAGCTTTAAATAGACCAAATATATATTGTAATAATATTTTATTATTGAGTTATGTGAGTTTTAAATGCGTATATACTGGCCTCATATAATTTCAGAATAATTTCGCATCAATGTAACAAAGCATTAGGTATGATACAGATTATTTTGAGAAATGGAAGTGCAATCTATGATTTAGGTAATTATGGATTTGTGTATTACTTATTATTACTGTAGTGGTTTTGGGACGCTAGGCCGCGTATTTGGTGGTACACGAATTCTTTGCTGTAAGTCACCTTAGACGACATCGTTAAAAATGACCCTGATTATGTATTTTTGTTTTGTTAAAATACGAACAGCAAATATGTCGAACAGAGAAATTCGTACAATATCATTGACAATCGAAATGGCATTGCCGTGAAAAGTACTTCAGATTCTTTCAACCATCCGGCGAATTATATTGTTGTTAATGTGATTAGCAAATAACGTAGGTAAAAGAGGCAGCCGAGCTTGAAAATAGAAGTTGATAAAAAAGAATTGATGTTAGCTAGTCTATTTTCTAGTTAAGAGCGTCGTAAACATGGAACGTTGATTGGCCTATAATGCGGTCCGATACAATGGCCGCTGTGAAATTTTATAGTTCGCTATTAGACTTTAATAGCAGCCACCTGCAGTGTGTGCTCCTACGCCTTCACGTTGATCGACAAAAGAGTATTCTGTTTCTCTTGTCATTGCGCAAATAAGGATTTTCGTTGTATTACGTAGTTGGATTCACTGCTAACGGTTAGATAATTTGGAAAAACTGGTATCGCACCAATATTAAGCATATTGGATGTTAGGTGTGCGTTCTGACATTGACCTTATCTGGCGTGAGGATAGGGAAGCACCGAGCATGCAGCGGCGGTTTGGTCGCCGGTGCGCGTGTTAAACGCCGGCGGGCCGTCCCCGTCAGTTGCTCGTCGGTAGCGCGCCGAAACGCCGTATCACGACTACGCGAAAAGGCGCTAATTCCGCTCGTTCTGATACGCGTTTCTGAAATGCAACTTCGAGGAATCTAAACAAATGAAGAGTGGCATGTTATTGTTGATATTCGGTTAATGGTTTCAATAGTTGTGTTTTGGTGTACTTTGCAAACTTTAGCGACCGTCAAACTGTCAGTTTCTTAGGTGAGCAACGGTTATTTTTTAAATTTTATATCAGTAAAAGAGTACGGTGCTATTAAATAGTAAACATAAAAAATCTTCAAAGCTAAATTTTAGGAAAAACAATATTAGACATCGCACCTAGTGTTCATTAACCATGATGTACGTCCAAATTCGCTTTAACAGAATCTTTTCTCATTGGTATTCAAAGGATTGTTAATGTACATATAATTTGCTTATATGTACATATATTTTGCGCATAGCTAACAATCATTTGTATAGTTTTAAATGTATCGCACTGTACTCAAAATTAATTAATAAATCCTGTTTTAACCACTTGGTAGCGGATTATATACGCGTTGTTTCGTCATATAACAGTTCTACAAGAAGTGCGTAATTTTGGAAAACGATGAAAAACTTTTAAATGTAAATTTGATACATGCTTAGAATCTCGGCACGATTCATTAGTACATTACTGGTGTACTGTTTCGCTTTAAGCATAAAAATCTGAATCTGCATACAAATTGTGACATTAAAATGGTGTTAAGGTGACTTAAAATCCGATAATACCTAACAACGTTTCTGTATTTTCTGAATAATGTCATAGATTTCGGTATCTAAAGACATGTTTAAATGACATTTAATTCAATCAAATCCGATAAAACTTCTTGCTTAATTTACATACGTAAATATTGAACATTCGTAATCAAACATAGATTTTTTTGGTTCTTGATGTAGAAATTACTTGAAGTGCTAGCCCAAAAGCATTTTACCACCGTTTAGCGAAACCTCGATAAATTTGATTCTCCTCATTCACGATAACAGCTGTTTAAATCGAGGATTGAAGATTTTGAAATAGCAAGGCTCCGGGTGATGTATTTTTAATAGTCTTCAGTATTTCAGGTGATGTGTTGCAATTTCTTTTCTCCAATGCGTAGTTGTATCGCGATCTTGCAGGTAGTTCCTACTGATTTGTATGGGCTTTTAGAATGCTCTCTTAGTCCTCAGCTTACCTAACTCCAAATATAGCGAACGAGCTTTTGATATTGAGTGGGGTATTCTACTCGCGTGCAGATCACATAACTGGGTGATACATAAATCTTTATTGCCGGCTGCAAACTTCTATGTCATTATCGGCAACTGGCAAACTTGTCCGAGGACAAAAATATTCCAAAAACCACTAAGACTACTAGAAGTGTGTCGAGTGTTTCTTGTAGGATTTAATCTCATTTATCTTGATGTGCTTAGGTTATTCTTTTGGTTGTTCAATTCGAATGTTTGCGAGCGAGGAGAACAACTTTTAGGTATTTTAATTGAGTTGCAAGTGACAAATAGTGTCAATTGATATTCAAATAGATGTTAGTAGATGTTGCTATATGTGGTACGAATTCTGTGGTAGGTTAAGGATGAGATGTTACAGTCTCTAAACGGGAATACCACAGTTTGGTAAGAAATGCCCGAAGATCATGCCGGTGCTGGAGTACACTTGAGCTTATTACACCGAGGTGTTTGTGTTGCTCACTGTATGCGCTTCAGATTCATACTCTCTGTGGATATACGCAACGTTTGATAATTTTGAGTGGCGACACACAACATACACTCAACTTATTCTCTTTTACACACACATCGCTACGGTATATCGGACACGAAATCGTACGTCGGCACGCCATAGTGAAGGGCGAAAGAATAAAACGGTTCCTGAAATTCACTGTTCTTTATAATACGCGTTATCTCGTGATTTAGGAAGCAACGTGGAACGAGCACGCAAATGCGGGTAACATGCGACATCACAGTTTCTAAAAACCCAAGGGATTCTTCTCAATGCGCCGTGGAACAACGCGAAGATCAATAAAACAAAAAATGCAGTAACAAAATAAAAAGAACTTGCATACATTTTGGCAACAACAATAAATGGGTACCTGCCGTATCATTGCATGATGATTAAATTCTGTCGGCTCTTTATTAAAATACAGCACTTAATATTTCATAACATAAAACTCTTTTAAAAATGATAATAATAATATCGTTTAAAATTATTTGTATTGCTCCAATGGTGTTAAATTGCTACCACATAAGCAGCAAAATTGTGCCTGTTTATACAACTGAATGTCTATGGAATTGAAAAATAGATCCTTTGCTTCGTTTATTAGGTTTAACGAGTAGGTACTAGACCGGAAAATTGTTATTGCAGAACTATAGAGAACAGATGAGTTTCAAGCAGAAAAAAATCTAAATGTAGTTATATTGTATTGAAGAGTGATATACAATAAGATTATTATTTAAAAATATATAATATACACGCAGCGTAATTACAAAACTATTTTATGAGATATTATACTGTAATGTAATTTAAATCCAGTTATAGACATAGTGTATAAGAGAGCGGAGAGGCACGATTTGATGCTGAATACAAAATAAATAATTGTTGTTGATAACTTTTGTAAAACATCGGACAGTTAAGTACATAGGTACGCGCGACACTTGTGCATATTTTTGGAAACAATGTGTGTATTTATTTTAGGCACGTAATTGAACGACATACCTATCTACTTAAGTAGCTATAAAAATGGCTTAATGTGTGTGAATGTATAGTGGGTAAAACGTTGGTTTTACTTTTGCAAAAAAATCTTAATATTAATTGCGATATTCTTGGAATATGAATAAAATTTAATTTGTAAGATTTTAATATTTTTTATCCACTTTATCAACTGTTTATTTTTAACCAAAGATAAATAGTCTTAAATTTTATTTTTCCTTCAGTCCAATAACTACCAGTAAAATTTTACTTACATTCCGACCGTATTAGAGTAAAACTATGATGATTCCTCCATGATGTACCTGCACGTAAAATGCGATATGTTAACAAGCTATAACGCACACTAATTTATCATAGAAACTGAAACCAACCGATTAAAAATTTTTTCGTACATTCTCTGTATATTACTGTATAATCATTTTAAAATTATACTAGCAATGTTTTTCGAAAAACTTCTTACAAAGTAGTCGATTGAATATAATATTTACTTATTAAATTATTTACATAGTTATTGTTTTAAACAATCGAAGGACATAATGCCTAGGTATTGGCATTCTCTATTAGAAAAAACTTAAATATGTGCAGTGAAACATTGTGGTTCGCTAGCTGCACTCATGTAAATTAAATACATTTATATACGAGTATATTTTTTGACATTTACCGCGCAAGGGTCCTAAGGCCCGCAATATTCCAGGAAAATTGTCGCAGTGTTGCCACTTTGTAATTTTTTTTAGCAAATGTGCAATAGCAATAGCAAATTATGTATTACAATCAAATATATGTTTATAACGACCCCAATTTTTAATTCACTATTATTTTTTCTGCCGCCCAAAAAATTTAACAAAAAACGTTTTTTAGACCATTCCAACAAGCGAGTTTGCGGCCAAATGCCTTTACTAAAAAAATATACGACATGTTACAGTTCTACCTCTGTTATTAGTTTGTAGTGTAAATGGTAGGTACGAGTTGTTTAAGGGTCATCACTAACATAATGGACCGATCCGAATGAAGGTCTTGACCTTAAAATACTACATTCAAATGCGGGTTTTTAAACGGATATATACATAAATAATTAAGCAAATGCCGTCCAAGCTACTACTGTCGCTTCCGTGTTCCGATTGGAGTTGTAGTCAAAATAATAAATTCCACATTTAATATTCAAACATGTTTTCTTAATACATTTTCAAACAAGTTTGACGATTAAATACATATAAATTTATTTAGTAAACAGTTTACAATACTTATTTAAGGACATTCTTACATTCTCACAGAACGCAACACGTTAGAATCTTTTGACCAGGTTATATATACTCGTACCAATTTATATATAACATTTTCTATAGCGTATCTGTTTGTAGTATGTCCTAGCGAAATATACATACGGAATTGTTTTAACATTATCATAGTAGGTAATGTAGAGTATTTTATATATGTACATATACATTACACTCATATCGTAACACAAACATCTGTTGTCTCGATAAGCGCTGCACGCGCGCTAGATGGCCCAAGGGGCGTGGTATCGGCTGTGATCGTTATATGGGAGCCAACATTTTTTATAGTTTTTGATCGACGAGACACAAAATACATCAACCAAACGAAACAGAGTAGTGAAGCATTTACCCTTTAGCTATATTGCCATTCTAAATACATTTATCGTTGTTGAATTTATTTTTTCTACTAAACAGCACTGCTTGAGCGTTTCAGGCTACGTGCTTGTAAATTGCAGTGATACTTTAGTATGATGTCTTATGAAAGTATAAGCTCGCAAATAAATAATTTGAATCTTTTGGACCTCTTTCCGAATGTGTTTGTTGTCGTCTAATATTTTTCTTTAATAAAATATTATAATACGAAGTGGAAAATCTCCTAACTTTATTCAGAATATTGAATAACGCAACAACAATTATTGCAAGCCCTATTTGTTCATTTGAATTTCATAAAAGTGAGGTACCTACTTGAAAAAAAGTTGTGGAAGCTTGTAAAATAGCTTCACATGCTCTGGCTTTCTGTATGAAATGTGCTTTAATCAGTGCGATAGGAAGTTTTATTAATTGGTAATACTACTAAAACAATGTTATGTAAACTAGATCGGTAGGTAGGTATTTCAAAAACCCGTTTAATCTGTGTAATGGTGCTGTACATATTGTATTGCGCGTGCAAATGAATGTAGGTACAACTTTTTTATGTCCCAAGTATCTTTATAACTAAACAAAAACTGGTGTATCGTCGTACTTGGTTATTAAAAATTCGCAAATAATATTTCATTCAAAACAGTAATATTTAAAAGTACAGTAAATTGTTACGGTGTTTTGTTATTATCTTTTTTATACGCAGTTATGTATGAGGATGTCATATTTTGAACGTTAAGACCATACTAGGCCCTGTGCGTGTTGGTAGAGTTTATCCGCCTTAGAGAACATTATGGAGAGCTCGGAAAATGATAGTTTTCCTCACGACGGACCTTTTCACCGTTTTGTTATTAACGGTATTATAGATGTTTACATTTTGTAACAGATGTCAATTTAAACAGACGAGTCTGTATACGCTATACACTTTACACAATCCCGTAAGGATGTTAATAAAAGCTGTTCCTACATGATATAGTTTCAGAGGTCTACTTATAGTAGTAGTCTTGAATTATATTAGTTTCGATACTCTCTACGTAGCTACGTGGTTCAAAGTAGTTTTCTATTCAACGGGTAAAGCTCCGTTCATATCCCTAGACGAGGTGACACGTACGTGACAGCTAACACGCGAAACAATTATTACACTATTTATAATTATATGAATATCTAGCGCTTCACCTACACCCTTATATTTGTTTTTACCTACATTATTTATAATTGTATTCATATCTAGCGCTTTACCTACACCTTTATATTTAGTTTTACTTACACTATTTGTAATTGTATTAATATCTAGAGCTTTACCTATATTTGTCTTTACCTACACTATTTATAATTGTATTCATATCCTAGCGCTTGCAAACGGAGCGGCACTTCAAGTATCTTGTTTGATGTATGTATACAGGCTACTAGCAATGGTGTGCGTTGATTCGTATCTTACTTAATTATAACAGGGGCCCCTTCGTCCAGTGCTTAGAGAAACGGACTGCTGAACTCAGGGTTAGGGATTCGAATCCCATTCAGCGCAATATATCGCATGCTTAATGGAACACAGACTCATTAAGAGATAAGTTAAAATTTAGTTACGTACAGACACAGAGATCTCCTTTACTGTGATCTAATAGACAGTTAATGAAATGTACAAAATACTAGCACTTATAATTAATTAATAATTTAGTTTTAATATTATTCATCAACAAGAACGATAAGGCCTCATTGCAAGATCTTCTTTTGCGATTTCCAAAAATTATCTTTTTTGAGTTAAATCAGTATTCTAATAATCAGGAGATATGTTTGTACGTATACGTTTGTGAAGTTGACCTAAAATGTGTGTCATTGATTATAAATATGTTTATTTGTAGATACATTGTTTTAAAATTTGATTTGCCCTATGTTTATTGTCTAAACCAGTGATTCCCAAAGTGGTCTATATCGACCCCTAGGGGTCTATGACAACCTGCAAGGGGTCTACGTCAGCGAAAA
>DWEM01003671.1:0-10432 GCA_018245935.1 Agara belti belti | reverse complement strand
ATGGGACTGTTAGTAAAATTAGTCCAGTTAGTATTTGTTAGTATCCGCCCTATCAAAGGTCTGTCACAGATGCGTCATTACTCTTGAGGACTGAGATGGTCGCCTCTAGTATACATGTGGACCGGCATCCACCCACACCCTTCAAACCGAAACACAAATTGTAAAAACAATTGCTTCACAGGTGTGGCGGTGGTACTTCCGCGGGCGAGCCGTATACAGGTTCTACCACCTCCCAAAATGTATTTTTCATAACAGAAACGACTTATTTTTTATAACAATATTGTTAATCACAGACTATAAAACTGTACTATAAAAACCAGTAAAAATAAGACAGAAACAATAAAATCATCTATTACATACACAATAACGTGCTATCGTAAAACATAAAGAGAATACCACAGTTACAAAGGTGTGAGCCGGTGACTAAAATACACTACAGAAATTGTCATGGATCATCGTAATGTGGAATTTATTTATATTAAAGCGGTTATCGCCAAATGTAATAAAATGTGATAGTGATCAATGAATTTAAACTGTTGCGAAGATATCTTAAAATCTCAACCAATACATGCCTGCCCTTACTCTTGTGTAGTCTGGCACACATTCAGTAGCTCCAACAGCAGCGACTACTGGACATTTGTCGTAAAGGTATTTATAGCAGGTTTCCTTTACATCTTTCACTTTTATTTCATCTACAGCACATAATCTTTCGTAAAGTGAAGTTTTGCACTTATTATATAGTATCCACCGCCCAATAGACATACATGTTTTAACAGCGCTTTCACTATTCGTAAGAATTTCAGTTTGTAGCTCATGTTTTGCTCTCTCTACTTCTCCGTCAGTAATAATTGTACATAGCCTCATCCATTCATCTTGTACTACTGCAATCATGTCATCTATTACCATCATTGGGGATATAAATTGTACTCCCCAAAGACCAGTGTCCTTGTAGGCCAAGTTAAAGGCTTTGTATGATTCGCACAAATTTGAAGTTGAAGCGCAGCGGGCAATTCGAGAGCTAAGGTCTAACCCAGTAGCTTGAGACTTGTCCCATCCCCCAATGATTGTGGCTGCCAAGCTCATTATAATATTGTCTGCGCTACTAACGGGAGGTCCTTCGACGGCTACCGCTAAATGTGCTACTGGAATCGAATCATCTCTATATTGAATATCTGATCCTGTGTATCGACCAGGGTACGGTCCACAAAATCTTCCATCGGGCAATTTATCTAAACTGAGGCTAGCCAATTGAACAATTTGCTCATGTTTTATGCCACCAACGCCCACTATTACAATTCTACTTGGATCTAAAGTTTGTGCACGATATGAAAATATTGTTTGTTGGTTAAATTTGTATAGATTGCATGACGGTCCCATAACAGATTGAGCTAACGGAGTACCTTGGAAGGCCGCCGCATGCAAGTAATCATCTATGAGGTCTTTCGTACATGTATCGTGATGAAGCATTTCTAGATATACTGTATTTTTTTGTAACTCAATTTCGTCCCGTGAGAGAGCATTATTAAACAAGCTGTCGGTTAATATATCGAAAACGCATGGAACGTCATCACATAAACATTGTGCGTAATATCCTACCATTTCTCGAGTTGTGTAGCATTTGAACCTAGCTCCAGTGCAGGACATTAGATCTTCAAGAACAGTTTTTGTCCTTGACCTAGTACCTTTAAATGCGATATGTTCAAAGAAATGTGATATCCCGTTTTCATCTGGATTCTCATACCTGGATCCAGAATCGAAAAAAAATCCAATGCAGGCATTATAACACTCTCTTTCTTCTGTTGCTATGTTAAGACCATTCGATAGCTTACAATACTGCATTGTGGGCAGATTTTTGAGATAATTCATGAAATTCACCGGAAAGCATTTATATCGTACTAATTTCTTTAAAGGCTTGTACGACGATGTCAACACTGTGAGACGGCGGATCATAATTACCAAAAAAACAACGTTTTAGTCGACACCTTTTAAAATAGTAATTATATTGAAATTTATATAAAACTTTTTGACATGCTTCGAACAGAAACGTCATTTACTGAAATTTATTCGTAAATACCGCAACGTACGAGTTTGTAAGTTATCGAGATAAAACTATGTCATTAATAATAATAATAATAACTGGGAAAACTCCACTCACGGCTATCTGATTGCAAATCAGGCAATTTAATGCCTGAGTTATGGTAGCTGGACAGCTGATATACACATATTTACATATGACACAATACTTATATAGATATTTTTAGTACACCCAGACATAGAACAAACTAATGTGTTCATCACACAAATGTTTGTCCTGGGTGGGAATCGAGCCCACGACTTCCGGTTTTACAGTCTCTAACCACTCGACCACGATTTTAGATATGTTATTTTTACCTATTTCGATAGGGCAGGTGAAATCTCTCGGGAAAACGAAATCAAAATGTGATTGTTAACAACCGTTTGGTATTTAGATGCAAATAATTATAAGAAATAAAATGTTTATTTAAAAAACAGACGTGAATAACGGATTGTTATTTGGTTGTCATTAATTTTAATAATGATTGACTAACAGCAACCATAAATAATATGTCACACATTTAAGAGACTTCAGATACTACATATATTCTGAAAGAATTTTTGTCATCATTTATTGACATCTAGATTCTGAAAATTTTGATTACAGACAAATTGTTATTTACTGTTTGATAACAATGCTTAGATGTACATTTAATAAGTTCATATTGGCGACGCTAAACGTGTACAAACGTTCTTATTCTTTATTTCGTTCTGACTGTGGCACGCCTGCCGTTCCGTGCACTAAAACTGCTGTTTTGTCAAATGGAGTGAGAGTGGCTACTGAAGAATCTAACTCTATAGTAGCATGTGTCGCTCTATTTGTGGAAGCTGGACCTGTCTATGAGAATCATACAAACAATGGGATTACACATTTTATTGAACATTTGGCGTATGGGGGGTTTAAGTCTATGAACCAACACCAGCTGGAAGAATATCTCGCTAGTATCGGGGCTGAAATGAGTGTTTTAACTACCAGAGAATATCAAGTGTTTTCCGCTAAATGTCTAACAGCATGTGTGCCCGATATGATTAATATACTATCAAAAATTGTCACGGAACTTGATTTGACAAGAAATGCAATAGAACAAGCAAAATGGTCGCTCGAGGCAGAATCCTTTGATGCCGACAATAATCCTAAACTAGTAGTCTCCGATTTTTTGCATGAAACTGCCTTTCAATGTACACCTTTGGGTCAACGCGTGATAGGACCCTCAAAAAACATAAAAACATTTAATAAACACATCATAGAATGCTACATGAAAGAATTTTATTCTTCTAACAGGTTAGTTTTGGCAACATCAGGAGCAGTCAACCACGACTGTATAGTAAGCTGTGCGGAGTCATGTTTTGGTAAAATGGATTCGCCTTGTGGCGTGGATTATTCGCCTGTGCAACGTTTCACCGGATCTCAAATAGCATATCGAGACGATTCAATGCCATTGGTACACGTAGCCATCGCAGTTGAAGCACCTGGATTTAGGGGTTCTGATTTTTTAATGATGTTTTTAGCTTCCCATATTATTGGTTCTTGGAGTAAAAACCAAGGCGGAACTGACAGGCATGCATCTCCATTAGCTCGGGCTGCAGCTACATCTAGCCTATGTGATAGTTTTGAATCGTTCTACATTCCATACAGGGATGTCGGTCTATGGGGCATATATATGGTAACCGAATTAATGACAATAGATGATATGATAACAAATGTGCAAGATCGGTGGATGCATCTTTGTTCAACAACTTTATATAATGATGTAGAACGAGCTATAAATACCACAAAGTTGGAAATTGCAAAAAGAATTGAAGGTTCTGTAAAGTCCTGTAATGATATAGGGACTCAAATTATTTACAACTGCGAAAGAAGAAGTCTACTAGATATATATGACGCGTTATCAAGAGCTAATGAGAAAACACTAAAACAAGTTGTAGCCCAATACCTGTATGATAAATGTCCGGCGGTTGCGGCCGTTGGACCAGCCGAAGCTCTTCCAGACTACACCAGGACTAGAGCGGGCATGTACTGGCTAAGATTATAAATAAAATTATTGTATTTTGTTATAACTAAGTTTTTATTTCTTTTGGTGTATAGTAACTTTCAATTCATTATCATTAAAAATTGAGCGCAGGCGTATTTAACTAACAGCTTTTATTTAGTAAAAGTACTGGTTTATATATTAACGTTCTAATGAACAGTATTTAGCATTTAATAAGTGATTTAAGGAGACCACTCATTAGAAAGCAGATGGTCAGGTAGGTACGAACTGAAAGTAATTTGCAGCAGCATTTTAAAATAAAACGTCTGGTAAAACATAACTACTACCGCTAAAATTCGAATGTTTTGAGGAAAACTTACAATAATATGGTTAGGTGAAAACAATAAATAAACAGGAAAAATAAAATGCTATTGTATCTGCGAATCTAGAGAGTTCAATTAAGTAGGTACCCCTGGTACGTATGAATAAGTAGAAAATATCTTAAGGCGATTCATATTCTTTCTTTCATCGATTTGCTACTCGTATATACATACTTATACTACGAGTGGCTATCTGTGCGTATTTCTAATCAACCTATTACAGTAAATTTGTAGTAAACGTAACAAATTTTAGGCCGAAATGATTATGTGCTTAAGAATAATGTTAATGCAATAAGATATCTGTTTAGAGAAAAACCTGTAATGTAGGTACATTTATTTCTATCGCTACCAAAGTACCACTTTAGGGAGTGTTTGTTAAATTAATTTTTATGAATTGAAATATATCTGTCAACTATAATAAAAAAAACAGTCCTTTAAGGACGGCTACCTTTGTTATGGCGGTTAATAAAAGTGGAAACGGATTCGTGTCACGCGTTTCAGTTAAGTTTGTATGAACAGTCATTATTCGTCGGCGTCTTTTATTTTATCTGGCTATCGTCGGCTAACTGCCAAATCGTGATGCCACTTAACTGAACTTCGCCGCCAAATTGTCTCTTGACGAAGCAATACGTGCTTAGTGACTCTTAACATTGAAAACGTAATGATATTCGAATCACATTTTTCATCTCTGATGCCGATCGTTTCATCTTATTTACATAGAAATGGCTAATGGGTTTCAACTCAGCGTCACGTCACAGAGTAGAAAATAGTAGTTAAATGAATCGAGCGTGTACCTACAATAGATTTGGACGAAAATGCTAATTTGAAAGTGGTGTACGCTTATTGAAAGACATATTTAACAAGTGTATTACATATTTGTAACTGTCCTTTGTTTGTGAAGAGAGCATGAAAGATATATTTACGTTTGAACAAGAAAACCTATTTTATCTAAGTACATATATATGTATTTTCTGTAATAAAAATCGACGTTTTACTACATACATAATATATGTCATAGTCTATGTTATATTAAACATATTTATCTAAGTAACATCGGATAAATCTGCACTTAATAATAAAAAAAATATATCAGTATTTAATAATAAAGTTAAGCGATAGTATTAAATTATTTACTGGTACTGATATTTCACTGTTAAGTTTCGTGTTGGTATTGAGTCGGGATTGGGGAAAATTATTAAATCTAATTTGCACTCTAAACAAGGGAACTGTTAGGGCTACAGTTACGTTCATTGCTTCACGTCATCAACGTAATATAAAATGGATCCTTCCCTTTGCAGATAAAATACGAGTACAATTTGAGCGTTTATTTTGGGATTACATCTCGTAGGTAGTTTGTTTCGAATTGGATTTCAATGGGGCCTACGTAAATGCAATTATGTAGTCACAATCTCAATCAGATTAAATGTAAATATCATTGAGATTTTATGTTTGGGTTATTGAAAAATGTACTATGAAACTGTATGTTTGAAAAATACAGTTACCGAATTTATTCGTATTCAATCTCATATATGAAAATAAATGAATTACATAAATGTTTATACATATTCAATCTAAAACAATACTAAAAATCTTTTTTGAAATCGCTACGAAATATTGACTTGTATCTGCTAATCACATCAAAGAAACTGCTATTATGGAGTAGAAATCGAGACAGTAACAGTGGTGCCTCATACTGCCACAGGCAGCCGCTAAACAGTATTCTAGTAAATATTATGTTTATATATTTATCACTTTTGTTCTACGTTCATAAATAAAACTTTATATTTATAGGCCATATATGATGTAAAAAATTACGCCGTTTAAGTGTTCTAAGCTGAAAGTACACTTAGTTATCCTGTTCAATGTAATAGTAAATTATGTCGATGGCTCGCCTCTTCAAATGTAAGTAAATAGGAACGATGTTAGTGATTTTATACATAGGAGGGTAATATCGTTATGATGGAGCTATTTGGCCCAACGAAATTCGAAGGGTCGCTGTCTGATTTATGGAGTAGAGCGCTTCCTAAACGGAAGAAAGATAGTGAGTTTGCCTACAAACGTCGCATAAATGGATTTCAAATGTTCGTAGCTCAAACTTCATGTTTTATTGTAGTTGTGATGAATTATCTACGTAGCTAATATGTAGCTGTCAATGAATAATAAATAAACCGGTATTATACGTGATTGGATTATACTACATTACGATAATTTTATCAATACGTACGGCGCCTACTTACCTGTATTTTAAGAGCATCGATGCTCATATAAACAACTAACAATAGAGTTCTATTATAAAACTGTATCTTGATCAAGTAGGCAGCATTGGCGATCTACATACAATCATTATTTTGAAAATTCTATGTTAACGTTCAATTATAAAAATGACGTGGTATTGTACGTTCCCGTTATAGGTTCTACTTAAAATTAGTGCAAGGCAATAGTTTACGAACGTATGAAGTAGTTAGTATTATGAGTATAATGATAAAAAGGATATCATGGAGTTTTCTATAATGTTCAGTGAGCCGATAATGATGAAAATTAGAAATTATAATGAAGTAGATGATATTAGGTACGTCATTACGAGAGACAAAGCAAAAAATGACAATAATAATCGTATAGAGCTAATACGTACATCATTCTGTGTTAAACTTCCAGGACTATGTAAAAATATAAAGATTCAGCAGTCCTTTAAAATGTAAGTCGCTCAATGTAGTAACTGAAAACCTATACACTATCGTTTTAACATTCAATTCGATGACAAAGCTTCCATTGTGCGCACACCAAGCGCCATTATTGTGAGGCCTAAGCGTCCGTTTGTCTCTTGCCCTACATCGAGTGGATGCGACACCATGAATAATTCCGCGCCAGATTTGGCAAAGCCCCTTGGATATGATCCCAATTCCCGAGTTAGCTCGTATCTTTTACTGCCCCATATCTCGCAAGCCATGGATCGCGTGTTCGTGCGTAAACTTTCCATTAACTGTCTGGTAATGTGGTTGCGATGGTTCCGGAAAACAATGAACGTTTATTGCCACTCAGTGTAACATGCATTCAACAACGTTCTTTCCCCACATGGATTATATTATGACATATTCACTAAACTACAACGTTAGTGGACTACTTATTAGAGTCAAAAACTGTAACGGAGATATTGCGAAACAAGGTTGTATGGAATTCATTAAAAACGTCCTGAGCCATTTTATAAATGCAATATAATGTATGTTAGTAAATATGACTTTATATTAAAAACCGGTACTCTACGGAGTTTGTTTCATAGTAATTTATATGTAGGTACATTACAGGTACATTATAGGTAATACAGTATCACTATAGAACTATAATAATAATATGTTGGACAATCCCATACACGGCTATCTGAACCCAAATTAGGTAATAGACTAATTATCGTAATTATTGGAGATAAAAAGCCTATTATCGAATTTTCATCTGTGGGTCGAGTCTAAGCTTTGTGCCAAATTCGGCTGAAATCAGTCGAGCATTCGAGGCGGGAAAAAGGAACAAAAGTAGAAACAAATAATCCTGTATACTATGTTAAATGAAAGTGAAAGTGTGTCTGTTTGTTAAGCAAATGTTGCTGAAGAAATAAAGGTATTTATTGTAATAAGAATTTAAGGTTCTTCGTTATGGCCTTATGTCTTGCATAATTGTATATTATACTTACTCGTATTATGAAGAACGGTAAAACTATTTTTTTTTATGCTGTAATAATAATAATAATACACTTTGCTGTACCTTTATTGTTATCAGAAAATCTCGTAAGGATGAGTTTTTTTAGTCGCAGCGCTGTTTCGCGAAGTGTGTCGCGCAGGAAATGCGGTAATGTTTTGTGTTCGGATTTTTCCTGGTTCACGGAACGCTCGCAGCAAACATAATTATTCCTCTTACGCCAAACGTTTGATACGACTTTGTGTCATTCCGCAGGAAGCCTTTAACAAAGTCGCATTGTAAAAATTCACTTTGAGAGTTTTCTTCTATTCTTTTCCTTTGTGATGTAAAGTAAGCTTTGCTGTAAAAGCATATTATGGAATTGGTATACCAAATCATAACACGTCTTTGCCACAAAGTATTAATGTAGTAGTATGATTGGATAGGACTTTGCTTGCTTATAAAATACTGAAACAGAAATTTTAAATTGAGCACTTCAGTTATAAGACGTAAAATATTGGTTAATATTTTAATAGTTTTAAGTTAAATCTAAAAGTAATTTAATATTTGCTATCTGAATCTACGTATTATTTTTCTGTTTAGTTTAAAACGTAACATTTTGATTGGAGTAGTAATATATAGTGAAATTTCGCCGCATACAAAGACAAAAAATAAAAGTTAGACCCAGAAATTTGGTTATTGAATTCGTGAAATATTTTTAATAAGTATATGCTGATAGCCACAGTTTGTTACAACTTTTATTAGTAAATGCTAGTGTTCAAAAGGAAAGCTTTTTATATAGTACATGATCCAAGAGTTTTAAATAACTGAAACTATAATTTTTTTTAGGAGAAAATTCATTAAGCTCAACTCAATGGAAAAACTAAAAGAATTCAAGCAAGGTGCAATCAGGTAAAAAACTTTGTCAAAGTTTTATTATAAATCGCCCGAGAAGTCTTTTTTAAAACAAAGTGATTTTCACTGTAATGGAACAAAATATTATTATTGTAAAAGAATTCAAGCTAGGTGCGATCAGCTGAAAAACTTCATTAAAGTTCCATTTTAAAACGCCCGAGACATCTCTTTTCGAACAAAGCGATTTTTACTGTAATGGAACAAAATATTTTTTAAATTATGAACAAGGAGAGATGAGAAATAATGTCAAATTCAAGTGATAACACTTTATATAAGTTGTATTGTACCATTATAAAGATACGATTTATACTCACGCTACGAACTTAAACCAAAAGGCCGGGACCCGCACCGTGCCTTTGTGAATATTTTGTTCCTCAAGATACAATTTCAGAAATAGGTTGTATACCTAATATTGGTAATGGTTGTTTTTTTATTATTTTTCAATTATGTAATAAATTATATTGAGTATTACCCCTACCTCTGCCTACCCCTTCGGGGAATACAGGCGTGATGTTACGTGATGATTGAGTATTAAAACTTTCAGAAACACACAATAGCACCATCTATATTCTATAACCGAGTAACTTTGCACTGTGTTTCAGGTGTGAAATGTTATAATTCCAAATAATAAGAGTAGATGGCGTGCACTGGCGTCGTAAGCAATTTATAACTACACATATAAATATATAGGAATAAATAGTTAATAGGTTAAATAATTGTTAATCCGAAAAATAGGTATTAAATATGTATATTGGAAGATAAATAATGATGAAACGATTTTATATCCGCAAAGTTAAAGTTTAAGAATCGTAGCGTAAATAAGAATTATTTACATCGTTAGATACAATATAAGCGAAAGAGCAGTTGATGAGGGTTTAGGTACTTACACCCTAATCCTAATTGTAATTTTTTTTCGGGGTATACTAATTTAGTAATTGTTGTTAAAACTAGCGCACCGTTTTGATAGATTATACATTTTTTCCATTAAAGTTTTTCTTTCTATTCTTTAATAGGCATGTAGAAGTTAAGCTAATTTACATTTAGAAAAACAACAAATTTTTCTATCGTTCTAATGATGGACCTTTAGAAGTATTACTGTATTTCAATATCTGATAAAGTGTGTTAATGCGTATCAGAAATTAGATAAGTCGTGAGGTTCCGCAACAAGTAATTACCAGTGGTAATATAACTGAATCTACCATCATATTTTTTCATTTATCGAACAAAGTTATAAGACGCCTGTTTGCTGCTGCTTTTCGAGTAAAAATATTTGTTAACTACTATTTTATCTAGCAGACTACGTCTCGCACGCATCACTTTTATTGGTAGTTGGCATAGTACCATATACATTTTGATACAATGTAGATGTTGCATGTCGCCAATGATATATTGGACGTTATTCACTCTACTGCGTATGAGGAAAGCGAG
>DWEM01003670.1:0-10432 GCA_018245935.1 Agara belti belti | reverse complement strand
CAATTCATTAACCGATCAATCCGATCAAGACGTTAATGAGGACAAATACATGGAGTAGGCACACAAGGATGAAGTAGATACCTATAGGCCGAATGAAATAAGCTGGCTTATTGAAAAGTCTTGAAAAAGCGCGTAACATGTTCCTTTTGACGTCCCGTTTTGTCATTCCAGGGTAATCTATACACTTATCCATCAGATAAAGGTAATTGGTATTCATTTGCGGGCATGGCCATGTTGCATTGCGGTCCCGAAAATTGCATGGATGAATTATGTGTAGCGCTAATTGTAACCATTATATTTCAAGAATATATAGTAAAGCTACCTACAATTTTTTTTATGTGAGTATAACATATCGGTATCGATGCTGTCTGCTTCCGTTTAAGAATCTACTGGAAGTTTTATCCCCGATGATAGAACGGAGCATGAAAATTGATGCTAAATACATTTTAATTACTTACTTATATACAAAATATAATATTACTTACTTTTTCGTTATTATATCGGTTTTTTTTTTAATTTAAATATGATAGTGTTCAATGTACGATATAAATGCATACATAGTTCTGCAATAAATATAATAGAATATGAATATGAATTATCTGTTTAGAATAAAACCGAATACAGATATTTTGAGGTAAGTAGAAATAGCAACCTTTGGAGAGAGCTGTACGTACGCGTGATATTTGTAAAAAATCATACATATTTTCAGCACGAAAAATGAATACACTAGAACTAGAACATTGCGTCGCTTACCTTGCTGGGAGAGAGAGTATCATTTGAAGCCTCTGACAGAAGACGTATTGATTGACAAATATAATAATCTAGGTAACAGGGTATAACAATTATGTTCTATGATACGTCAAGCAAATACATGACATTTATATATAATTTTTTTTCAGTTTTGAACTTTACATGGATGTGTTTATTCTTCGGCTTCTTCCCGCCTATTTCTTTGCTACTTCTGATTAGTGGTATTTGCAATATCAGGTATAACAAATCAGTAATATACAATTTTAATACCTACTTATTTATACAAATACTAAATATTCAGGTGAAAAATGTACACTACTACATAGACATTTAATTAAGGAACATTAACATTTACACCGGTCATCATTCATCACAATATCTAAGCTGTGACGTATTGTAAAATTACGGTGAAATAAAATTAGGTACCTGCTAGTAATATTTTAAAATGGAATGTTCATAATTCATATCTTTCTTTGGATTAGTTTCTATAACTGTAGCCAATTTTAACGTACCACTACTTTTTAAATTACCAAAAAAATCTGGCATTACCTACTGCAGTTACTGAACACATTTATGTTAAATAAAAATCTCGAAAATCGATGTTGTAGAATTATTCCTAAAAATACGTAAATACTGGTCAACAAAAACATCAATTCATTTTATTCATAACTGCAATATTTTCTACTCGTTAGCATGAACATACTATGTTTTTGTCTCTGTCATTTCATTCATAAATTGGGAGACAAACTCGCTTCAAATAACCGCGGCGGCATTGCTTTGATGTCGTTCCCGTGCCAATGAAGTTCAGCAAAAACAAAAACAGTAGCGATCAAGCATGCGCTCGCGCCGGCACGACATCGAAATAAACGATAGAAAGTGACTTTAACGCTACATCACGCTTCACTGTTGCCGAACAAAGTGGGCCTCACAGAGGCAGATGTCGGAGGGGAGTTATTATGGCTACAGTTTAAAGCCTGGGAATGGTGAAAAGAAAATTTTAATCCCGATATTGACACGGGATCGAAATTTACGCGGCCAACACCGCGGGGCACAGCTAGTGTCAAATAAAGACGTCGGCTTGATATCTTGAAACAGTTTCACTAGAATTGAGTACACATATAAAGTGAGGGTGGAGGGGGTCACGCTCCGCTCGTTCAGCGGTCCTGTTTTAATATTTCGTCAATTGTACATTACATTACATTGTATTCCATATACTGTACCTGTATTCCATTACAGATATGAGGCACGTACATTCATTGTAGGCAGTCGGCGACCACTTCTTCGCCAACCGTCGAGTCAACGAGTTTGGTATAAAATTATACTTGCGGTTGTCTACGCCGCACCCTGTTTTAATGTAACAGTTTTTATTAATTTTTGCCTTAATTAAAACATTACTTTGTAACGGTTTTATTAAATTATCGCATATAAGCAGTTACAATGTGTATTTCCAATACGTATGTTATTTATATTCCAGACGACGGTAATGTCTTGGGCGATTGAAATGCTTAAGCTACCTCTATTGCTCGTATTAACAAATTATTACAAGTTTAATATGGGTGAATTCTTTACAGAGGTAATTAATATATAAATGTGTAGTACAATAATCGTACTATAGTAGTGGGTAGATATAGCGATTTTTTTAAATTGTTATACATTTTCAGGATTACAGAAAGTTCACTGGCCCCGGGTCTTCTCAAGAGGCCATAAATAATTACAAAGGATATGTTCCATATACCTGTATATTTCCAGGTAACCATATATTTATTATATGCAACTTATTTATTAGCTTGCAACTGCTGGGTTGAACGTGCAACTAGGATGCCTGGACCTTATTTTAACAACATAGTCCATTGCTGATTGCCGGAGAGTAAATTAAAACGAGTAAAAATCCTTTCGTAGGAAATTTTTAACGTCTGTTTTTAAACATAAAAGTAGATATCACCGTATATAAATTATTTGCCAAGAAAGATCGCCCGTTTAAGAAATTGATTAATTTGAAATATCGTGAGTGATTTATATAAGAATACTTGCCTATCAAGCACTTTATAATTTTAATTGTTAAATAATATTTTCACCTCCAGGCTTACGTTATAGATCTAAAGCTTACGATGGTGCATATTATGCCATAGAAAGACATTGGCGAAACAGATATGTCCAGCACAAAGCCATGTTTCAAGTTGAGGTAATCTTTTCAAATATTTTATTTTCAATTACAAAATAAAAAAGTTACAATGGCGGGCCTATACACTTAGCCTTGCAATAAAAAAAATTCAAAGTGGCTCAAATTTTTTTTTTGACATGAACAGATTAAAAAAATAAATTTCTTTACAGCATGTTATCTTGTTGTTATTGGTGCTCGTCCATGGAGCGTTTCCTGCCTATTCGAGAGACGTAGAGGACACGATGCTTGTAGAAAACAGAATAAAACATAAAGCGAAACTACGCCAAATAAAAAAATAATGT
The DNA here is from genome assembly GCA_018245935.1 of Agara belti belti. Classification (NCBI taxonomy): domain Eukaryota; kingdom Metazoa; phylum Arthropoda; class Insecta; order Lepidoptera; family Hesperiidae; genus Agara; species Agara belti. Next base: position 7,219 of record DWEM01003670.1, on the reverse strand, counting down.
TTAATGACACAAAAAACTAAATTGATTGTGTCTTCAACTGACAGTCCTATCTTTTTCGAAAACGACATAACGTCTGTATGCTTTGTACACGAATAGTATTTAAAGTTATTTTTGAATGAAAACAAGTTTCTTTACATTTATTTTATTATTAGTGGCGTTATAATGCTTCAATTCTTAAAGTCTTTATTGTGCGACGATGAGGATGATGGCCGTTGTGGAAGACCACGAAACGAAGTAAGTATTTAGTTTTAAGTAATGTGTCTGAAATAGACGAATTAAAACAATAAATATTTTATAAAATGCGTCAGAAGTTCTGAAGGGTAAATATTGAACACTAAGTTTGAGTCTAATCTGCTAAAAGTTGTAAAATCACAATTGTCAATTTTCATATCTCTTACAGATAAGGTTAGATAAAAAGAAATGCTACTTGTTCATCAATATATTCGTATTCAATATGAAAATAAAACTTAAGCACATATTAACATTTTAGCCTATTCGACGTCGGCATAGTGATAATATTCACTGCATACGACTTGCTCCTGATGATTTCACCAACAAAGGCACCGAAGTTTCTAGCAAGGAAACAGTAAGTTTAGGCACCTGCTAATAATATAACCGTTAAACTAGGCAAGTATTGCGTAGAATTAAGGTTTCTATATACATATAAGTATGTACATGTTTTGTTGTCACTCTCGTCTGTTGGGAGCCTGTAACATCATATCTGTTTCGTCAACAGTTACATTCGTAGTGAAACGTTCCATTCTTCGGCACGAGCCGCGTTTCTGAATAAAAAGGGGCTTAGACAATAGCCTACTACTTTGGTCAGACACCGTTTGATTGATTTTACAGACCTTCTACAACATTATGGTAAACTCTCAGTAGCCTACCCTTATGATGTCTGTTTATCGTTGTAGCAAATAATGTGTAACTTTATTTGGCAAAGAATTCTTAACATCAGAAATTTGGTCCGTTCATTAGTATAAGAGACCTAGAAACAGATATAGACGGAGGCTGAGGTTCGAGCTATAAGCCTAACTGTTGCTAAGAGGACAGCCGGTTGAGCTTCCGTATACTAAGACGCTACTGCAATGCAGTTGTAGAGTATTAGGAGGCATTGGGATATTAGTGCTATTAGCATATTTTCCCGCACAATCTAAGCTATTTATGTAAGTGATATGTGAATCTGTTGTGTTGTAGCCTCAACCGGTCCAGGGCACGTTTACGGGATCGTTCGGTGACGGTAACAGACACATCGATGTTGTGTTGGTAATGAAAACATCTGATATACCACAGGTTGAAGAGATAAAGGCGAAATTCTTATTGAATATAGTTAAATCGGGACTTCAAATTGAAATTGTACCCGGTGTGGTGCGTAATTTTTTTTAATCAACGTGATTAAGTGATTGTAAGAGTATTATTAAAAATGTATATTAGTTAATTTTCAGATGTCTTCGCATACACATATGTTCTTCATTTTAATACACGCCCCTGACGCAGTCCTTGAAGAGTATGGAAACATATTCGGTGTGAAAAGTTATTTTAAAAACAACAGAGTGGAGTTCATAACGCCCAAACGAACATTTATAGAAAATATTTTTGCGTTCACGAAAATGCAACACGAGAGGGAATGGATTAAAATTGTTAGGTTAGGTTGCATTCCTTATAAAACAAATACAAATAATGTTCACGAGAAACTGTATTATTTAGTCTAAATTGTAGTATAATGTAGATATATTTAGTAAAAATATCCCCTATACGCATTTACAGAAAGGGTTACCAAGAACCACTTTTGTACTCTAATATCGAAAGAAGTCTTATCGTTTACAAGGTCCTTCTTCGTCTACCGTTTGGGAAGAATCGGAATTATTTGGGGTTAAACAGGTAACATAATTCCCAGATATATGCTTACGCATAATCAATTGTTTTGTAATATAATTGTTTTTGTCTTCGGTCATAAATTTTTAATGTCTTATTGTTTTTAGATTACTTAAGCAGAAGATTGTATTGGATGCGTATTGTCTTCACGATGGGCCCTATTTCTTTCTTCCGAAACAACATTTGGCTCGTGCTAATGCACGACAAGTGCGTCATTTTTAATTGGTCCTGATGAAAATACAATAAATTGACTTATAATTTTACTGTAATACTCAAAAATCATTTCAGATACTGTTTTATAATTGGGTCGGAATAAAAAATATATTCAAAGTGCAGCCGATAGATTTGATTCATGAGTATTTTGGATCGAGAGTAAGTTTTTAGCGAATACTTGCTAGTTACTCAGCTTCGACCGCGCCAGTCCTGTGCAAAATTAGAACTGTATAAGATGTTTCACGGCCCGCTTATAACGATTTGTACATACCTTATGTGAATCTCATTCGAATATTGACTCGTTTTCTTTCAATTCTCACACAGTGTCATTTCAAGTAAAGCGTGTTTAGACCGGTTCATTTTTCATCAAATGAGTGATAATATACATTTTTTTTGCATTCTAGGTTGCCTTCTACTTTGCCTTTTATGGTTTTTATAATCAAGCATTGTTCTTTGCTGCATTGGGTGGTATCATAACAACAATTCTGGAAATTTATGATCACTCGGACGACGAGATTAAGTGAATACTCGTTCAATTCTAATTAAAAATCGATACTCGTTTACTAAAATTGATTTTCGAAAACCCTATTTTCATCTCATTCAATTTTTTTAGGCGTGAAACATGTCAAGCACGTGATGATATATGGATATGTCCCGAGTGTGAAAAGTTCACTATTTGTCCATTTAGAAGACTAAAAGATTATTGTGACATGATTCCTATACACATATTTATAGATAACCCATACATTTTGTTCTATTCCGCCTTCGTGATTGTATGGGGTTTGTAGATAATAGTTAATTCTTTTCAATCAAAAGATTAATTAAGAAACAATATTTTTGACACGAAACAGGAAATATACTAATCCATATTTAGTCATCATATTATACCCCAATAGAAGTGCACGCTTATTAGGATACAACAACAAATCTAATGTTACTCGTACAATACAATTTTATGCATTGTTAAAATTCAATGTTAATGATGAGTAATGTTAATCAGAACATTGATATTTAATGTGTTACATAGCTGAGTAAACCAACAGGACAAAAATTTTAAATAGTAAAAGACAATTACACACCTATACACAAGTATTTTGCGGATGTTGAAATTTTGACATCCGCGGATGCAGATGATTAAATCTGTTCTGCATTTGAGGTTATGGATGCAAACATTTTCAACACCTCTGCTACATACTAAAATACTTCATCGTTATTACACCAACGATTTGTAGTTATATTTTCCATGTTTTATACTCAAGTTTAACAGTACCTACCTACGTGTTAAGAGGTATCTATTTAAATAAATATCATCTCATGCATTACAGCCTTATTTACGACTAATATTTATTATTAGAGATCGACCGAAATAGTTTTTTGAGCCGAAACCTAAACAGAACTTTCCGCTTCGCTCATTTTCGGCCGAAACCGAAACTAACTTAAATTATATTTAAAATTTCTAAATATTTTATTTTCATTTTTTAATGTCAAAAACAGTGGTCGGAATTGCGAAGCAATTCTGAGCATTTTGATCATAAACATGGATATGCCAATAAAATTGTACAGGATTTATAAAATTCAGCACGATAATCGACGAACACTCGAGTTTCGGCTATTTTCTGGCCGAAACCGAAACTAGATTTCTTGGCCGAAACTGGCCGAAACCGAAGTTTCGGTCGGTCATTACTTATTATAATGTTCATGCTCGATCAATTTTACAGCCACTGTGTTTATTATATTTTGGAAAAGAAGAGAACACTATTGGAATTGGATGTGGGAACTAGATATATATAATGAAATATATCAGCGTATATTAAGGTAATGGTAAACATGCTCTTTAAATACAACCAACTTTGAAGCACAATGAAATCGTTCATGATAGTCTATTTTTAACTATGTTTTCAGACCAGAATTCGACCTAGATTATAGTAAACCTAGGATGTCTAAAAGGACAGGTATATTTAAATATTACGAAATTGGAACTCAGATAATCCTACATATTTTTATAAACATATGTTTTTTGATTATTTTTGTAAGTATTCAATCATATGCAAATTATTAATACGTGATTATACACTATATCATTGAACTATTCAATATATTATCCAACTTTACAATATAATTGGTGTCTTTTTAGATTGCAGGTACAGCGTCATTCAATACGTTCTCGTTGCAGTTTAAAGATCAACTTCGGTTGAGATATCTCAAAAGTTTAAAAACTAATATACAGCGGTACAAATTTCTGGCCATGTTTCAAATAGTTTACACAGTAATTATCACTATAATTGAGAAGGTATTAATAAAGTTATTTTGCTAATACCTCCTAGATAAATTACAAATAGTTATAATTTGTGATTCCGTTCCACTTATTTCATATGTATCTAGTTATTGAAACACCATAATATCCCTCCAGATCTATTTTCGGAGTTAATAAAACAGAACAAAATTGCATAGGTCTATATATGGTATACCTACTATAACTAAAATGTTCTTATTTACAGTTCTGCAAAACTATATCGTATTATATAGTAATTTTCGAAAATCATCGAACTTATATGTCATACGAACGCTCAATAGTTATGAAATTATTCGGATACACTTTCGTACTGATATTTTATGTAATTGTGTACAAAGCATTGATGAAGGTAATGTTGCCTACTATTACATCACAATAATGCTGCGTAACATATTATAGTCTTTAACGGTTAGATGAGATGGAGATTGTTTGATATGGTCATCCCGGATTAAAGGAAAAAGCAAATAAATAAATGTGATTTTACAGGACTTCTATTATTTTATACCATTAAAACGACTTATGCACACGATGCCAAAACATTTAGTGCACTTGGACCGCTTACACTTCCTAGGATGGTATGATATTTTTAGAAGAAACTGCGGCCCATTCACGTGTATTAATGAACTTTGTATTGTATTGGTAGTGATGGTCTTCATAAAACAAATTGTTTTTAGAATATTTGACAGTTTCACCAGGTAATCCTATTGAGTAAACACTTTATCTGTACTGTCTGTGCTTAAGTCATTGATTTTTTATTATTATTGTAAAATAGTTGGAGGACAGATTATAATCAAAGTTTAAAGAAAGAAGAATTAAAAGAGCCAATTCCATGTTGGGAACGTGAGTACAGATTAAATGCTGTAACAGAAGAGTTAATAAGGGACAAATACAATACACTTGGTAAAAAATCTACTGTAAATACATTCTTTTTCGGTAAAATCGCATAGGTAGCAATAGCTGCAATTAAAGAGAACTGCATTTGTCATTTTTGCCAGTTGATTTTGAACTAACTTGTTTGACCCATGTATGAGGTTCGATTACGAATATTAAAAATGGTTTCGTTTAAATACTTTCCTGTTATAACAATACAATATTTAGTCTCTACTTAACTGCGTAAGTTATGAGTAATAAAAAATTCATATTCGAATTGAAAAATTTAAGAAAATAATATTTCCTCCTTTTAAGCGATAATAATAATTATATATACTTTATTGCACACTAAGTAATACTTGCAAAAAGAAATTGAAATAGGTATATACAAAGTAGTATACAACAGGCGGTCTTATCGCACAAATTCCGATTCCTTGCAGACAACCTACGTGCAAAGAAGAAAACAATTAAAAAAGAGGGTAGGGTGGGCAGAAATTAGGGAGGACAGATTATGACTTAACAGTATAGAGTGCCTAGTGCGAATTTTCTTCCCTACTCGCTCGCGTTAGCGCTCTCTATAATTTGTATGGAATTGAAACAGCGCCAACTAGTGCCAGTAATGGGAAACTAATTTTTCGAGTGCGAGTTTTTTACGCGCTGTGCATAGCGAGCATCGAATGTCAATTAGTACTTGTCAGTGAGAAAGTTATCGCATGTGATTGGTTGTTTCAAGAGCCCGGAGAGCACGAAAGTACAAAATTTGACATTCGATACGTAAATGTCATAGCGACTTTCACTCGGTTCTCGCCGCGTATGGCGTTTGCTCGATTTACGCGATGGTAGTCTTTCAAATATATTGATTGAATTCGCACTCGGCACACATGCGATTCAAATATTTAAATTTGCATACTAACGTTCCATCTTCGTATTTAAGCTTTTCTGGTACGTACGTACGTATATGATATATTTTACTTTTCAGCGCAGCAATTTGCTTTGGTAACTTTATTTGTTGTGGCATTTCCTCTCGCACCATTTTTTGTGCTATTAATTAATATTTGGGATCTAAGGTACTTTATACATATAAATTAATTATCCTTTATTAACTATACCGTAGCCATAGATGTGTTTGCGAATCAGTTTATTTATCGTTGTTTCTGAGTGGACATTTATAACATGAAATCTTACAAAATTCATTTACCCAGGTACCACGCTGGTTTATTTTTGCTGAACAGACGACGTCCCTTGCTGTTAAGACAGTCGGGAATTGGATCTTGGACTGGTGTTTTAACATTCATATCTCTGTTAGCTATTTTGTGCAACGTAAGTTCTCAATGATCAATAATTTACTTATAAGCAATGTCTAGCACGTATACGCCTTTTAATTATAGTGATAAATTACAGGCTTTCACAATGCTAAGAGCTACAAGAACTTTAACGAGAGCCGTCTACTACAGAGAGTACGGAAATTTGACAGGATACTTACTAACTTACAGGCTTTCCAAGTTCCGCACTGAGGTCCGTTTTTTCTTATTGGTATAAAATAGAGCAAATGGGCATTCGAGCTTCCTGTACGTCTAGTGCGTGTTTTCTTCCCTACTCGATCGCGTTAGCGTAAACTACAATTACAACGAAAACGAACCTAATATTAAAAATCAAATTAATGTAAATTTAAAATAGTCAATATCTACATAACTATTAAATGGTTTTCAGATGTATTATATAGCTCCAGAAGCTGAAAATGAAATTAGACAATATAAAGGTACAATTCCTTATCAATGTTATTTTCGGGGTATGTACAAAATATCAGGTTTCTATAATTATTCATATCTACATATGTTTCAACATAATAATACTTGAAACATATGGTATCCAATATTGAATATAAATTTTATCACCTTATTTAATTAGGTATGGTTGATGAGATGAACCAAATATCATGGACAAGTAAAACAGTCTACTATCTGTATT
>DWEM01003669.1:0-10433 GCA_018245935.1 Agara belti belti | reverse complement strand
TAAGTCGCCGACAAATGACAATCGCCATGCAATTATGTCGGTCATTCGTCGTGACCGAAATAAAGTTACCATTGCATTAGAGAGCAGGGAGGGCGATTGTGGTGCATCTACTATCAAAACTATATCAATGAGCGTCGGTGGCCGCCGACGTTCAGTATACGCGCGCCTCGCTTGTGCGCAAACACGCGAACCAAAGAAAGTGAAATTGCACGATGAAAATAACAGTGATACTTTTGGCCTTTTGCTTTGTTCAGTTAGTTGTTGCGATTCCAAATGACCAAACACAAATAGAGAAATATAATGAAAGAGTCAAAGAATACCAACTTGAAGTGCCGGGAAAGGATCCAATTACAATAATCGAAACAGCGCCGATTGACAATTTACAAAGAAAATGGCCTGAAACTACTGACGGAAAAGATGAACTTGAAATGAAAAACTTGATGACCCACATCGTACATGATGTCAACGGTGATCGGCCACGTTGTTATGGTCCTTCGTGTCAAGAAGGATTTGATGAAAGCGAGGGTCCGCAAGAAGATATTCAGGAATTCATCACAGAAAACGCTGATAAATTAAAAGATTTTCGGGATTATTCAAAAGATCGTTTAGAAGCCATTACTGCATTAGCAGCGAAATTAAAAAAAGATAAATTAAAAGTTGATCGTTTTTCGTCTTTCAACAACGAAGAAAACGAGGAAGATAATGGGAAAGTTTATACATACTGGAACCGTTTAAAAGTTAAACAGCACAAGCATCCTTATGATGACAAAGATGGTTGGGTAACATTGGAACCTGTAGCGTGGTCTACGAGTAAAATATCAAAGTGGAAACCTAATGTTAAGAAACAAAAACCCAATCATTGGAATGAGGATGATAACAGGTACTCTAACGAGGACCAATATTCTCCTTATCAGGGAATGGAAAATAGCTACACTTATCCTCAGAAGAAACCACCTGGAATGAATCGACCGGGTTATATTAATACCAAATTACACATGTCTTCGGAATATGACACTGAACTACCTTCGAAACCAACATGGACTTCTAGCAACAATGTTAATAGATTTCCACAACCTACCCATAGCTATCAGTCGTCATGGTCCCCTGATGAGAGTCGACGTCCGCATAAGCCACATTGTGATTCCGAAGAAAACTATTCTAATGATGATGCCGTGTTCTATGGAATATCTGATTCAGTGATTACGGATCCCCGTCCAACTAACTTCCCTCACGATTACGACGCTCTCCATCAGACTTCTGCTCAAAAACGACCTATAAGAAGACCAACGCAAGTTATCTATGCTGGACCTGAAATCGACGATGATCGCTCCTCAAAACCGCCGCATGGCGACGGACAATGGGTGCTTCTATCAACGACCAAAGGATATCGGAACAAGAAACGGCAAAGATCACTCAATCATGCCGAAGTACCTCCAGTCTTCCCCTCAGTTACGTCACATCAAGCCGTGGCCTTGACAGTTCTTCCCGTAGATGGTTCACAAACAAATATGACGACTTCTCATGGCGGGATGTTGGAAGTTGAAAGGAGTTTTCAGACCGTAGAAGAATCCAAGCGGGATATGGATAAGAAAAACGATCTAGAAACTTCTGAATCGCAAAACAGACCGGTGAAAAAGAAAGTGATAAGAAGAAAGATAGTTCCAAATAAAAATAATCCAGATAGTTCAGCAGTTTTAGCAGCGGTCGGTGCTGGTATGTTGCCAGCCACGATGGCTATGGTAGTGCCTATGATGTTGGGCCGCAGACGTAGAAGAGACACAAGTAACATATCGCATATGGAGCATTTATTTTTCAGATACGAATAGCTTAATATTAGTTAATTATTTTAAATACATTTTAATTTATTTATTCAATTTCACAAGTTGGCGCAACTGTGATCTGACTGAGCTATTTATAAAAAATGGTCATTTTGTTATACAACAATAATTTATTGTACCTTTTACAAAGGAATAAAACTTTTAATAACTATTTCAAATTGTTTATTATTTACAAAAAGTTTATTATTTACTATTGACGGACATGCGCTTTTTACTATATTCACAGATTTTTTAGATGACTATGTACTTGCTAAATAAGGAATTATTTTACGCATGAGTGGAAAACATAGTCATTAATAAGACACTGGATCCCCCTGAGAAGTGAAACTAGAATCTTCAGGGAAGTAGCAGTCCCGTTACTCGGGTCAGATTCTAACGATATAAATAGTAGGTAGGTTTCCGCCGTAATGTTACAATGTATTACATTAAAATAGGAATATTGTGTTAATGTACTAAGCTATTGAATTCTAGAATGACCAAGTTCTATTAATTTAGTATGAACAACTTCACTGAATCGACGCTAACGACGTTGTTTAATTAGTTTTAAGTTAGTTTTCTATTAAGTGTCACATTAATTTTAATTTCGTATAATTTCGTATTTCGGGGTTATAAAAAAACAAACAAAATATATTTTATCAATAATAACTTTTTATTTAGTGATAGTTGCAGACTGACAATATATTTCTAAAATTAAATTTACATGTACACAGACGCAGAAAATAAATATACGGTGTAGTAAGTTCTGCCTTGGAAAGAACTTTTGAATATGCCTGCCGAAATTGCCATAGCAATGATTAAGTGCGGCGACAGTAGGAAAAGTTCTCAAAGGAGACACGACTGTGTCAGTGCGCGGTGTTCTAAAGTCGATCAGAACATACACGAATACTTGCTATCGCAATGTAACCAAACACAATGCTCTCCAGTCACAAGGGGAAGCAGAATGGAAACTTCCTCGTCATCCTTTGTCCGTCGTGGTCGTGAAATATCAGAAATAATAACTTCCAACAATTTAATATTACCAACTTATCCAATATCCCGCTGGTTAAAGTTTAACGTTTGTTGCCATCCAATTTGCGTAACTTTGACATTGGTGACTTGAAAACTAGGTATTCCCGTTAATGTAATTTTCTCGCAGGCTTTATTACGTTCTCGTATAATTCGTGAAGCCTAACAAAGAAATTGCTAAACTGCTCGCCTTAGATAGTTGTGGCTATGAAAATATGAAAATAGTTTCAACATTTTCTCTATCTAAACACTTTGAATGAAGTAGTTCCTCCAAAAGACGTACACTTTGAACTAACATGAATATGTAACGCACGGGCGGGACAGGCATCAGGGTAACTCGATGTGCTATTTTCGGGTAACTAATTAGTGAATACGACCAGTTTAAATTGGATCCTTGTTAATCCTAATGAAGCAAATTACATAAAGGAGCGCTGGGTTCACGGTATAATGGCTGTTTAAGTACAGTCGCCACGGTTCGCCGAACGGATCTCGAGGAGACCTTTCAAACTTGGAAGTTAAGAGACGTAAACAGATTAAGTGATAGGAATAAATACTGTATATAACGCTCCTGGAATTAAATCAATAGCTATACTCCTGATTTGGCAAACATTTTGATATGATAAATCGCTCTGGGTTTGTAAACTGGCCTCCTTTTGTGAATCAGTCATGACGCAAAATGAGGCACGGGAGGGAAAAGCGGTGGCTCGACCTGTTTCGATCAGTCCTTGAAGGTCAGGAGACGGTGCCACGCGCTCCTCTTCCCCCATATATAGGCACGTGGATGGGAGTCCTGAGAATCCTTTTCACGTAACACCAGTACTGAGTACTTGTGTTGGAGGCCCGTACCCTACCCGTCCGTTGGCGCGACACGGGAGCGGTCGCGAACGAGGCTGTGCCGCTCGGGAAAACATGAGGAGGGTACAGAGGGGTATTCGTGGGTATTTTGACTAGTGGACAAACAGTATTGAACATTCACTTAACTCTATTTCTACGACTGGTATACTTTACAGGTATTTTACATATGCTTCCTTCATGGGCTGGACTAAATAGTAAAAAAGAAACTTGACGTAACCCTTGTTCTTTCGGCAACCCTTCATCTGTCTGACGAATAGAATTATAAAGTATATCAATCAAATGTATAAATGTAATGGATCATGTAATGTAATTACCGTAAATATTGTTTAGATGACATTCAATAACTGTTGCGCATTAAGACAAACACAAAACTTTGTATAAATATGCGTATACATAAAGGTGTTACAGAATGGTTCAGATCGATCCGTGTATTAATAAAAATGTATTATCAAAATAATCGTAACGGTAAGCGCAGTATTTGTACAGAAAACGGATGATAAGAGTTTAAGAGGACAGTGCTCACACAGCGAGAGCGCGCTGGGATGAAAAGATATCAAATGGCCGCTGTTGACACACTCTACTGAATTTGTTTTGCTGGATTTGTATACGAATATAGCTGTCTAAATTCAATATTTGAAACACCTGCTAGTTGTTTCTATAACAAATAAGTGTATAGAGTTCGCGAATTGTTTTGAAGCCAGAAAGGAAACTTTAAAACCTAATGATCTCAACTTGCTATGCGTAGTTTTTAATAAAAGTAAGCAGGACTGGTTTGTACGGGGAATGTTTCAAATATCTCTTAAAACCCATTTAATTCTACTATTTAATCTACATAAACTGTTCGAAAGGGTTGATACAGATTAGAAACAGTGTTGGCCCAGTAACCTAAATCTATTTAGAAAGTTTGGTGACGCTCTTTAGTTAGATTTCGCTTCAAAACATTTCGCTACCAGCTCAAAGTAGGAACATACGAACTCAAGACATACGTATGTTCTTAAAATCCAATCAAATGTAACAAAGTTAATGAAACACTTAAGCAACGCGAGGGATTCCATAAAAACGGGGATTCGTTTGATTCGTATCAAATAAGCCAATGATGCAAATACGAACCGACGTAATGTAATCACGTCATCGGTTCTGTGACAACAAATACATAAACGCTTTTGGCGGTGCAGGGAGATTGGCAGAGTTTGCTGTTATGCAGACTTAGTGGGGTACAAGTTTTGGAAGGCTGCGACTGATCAATTAACTATATCCTAGTTAGTTAACTATTAATGAATGACATCAATCGTAGCGCATTGAAATGTTTATTATGATTTAGCGTTTTTTTAAATGGTTTTGTCCTATTGTCATATCTTTTCAGAAATTTAAGTTTTGTAGAATAAAAAAATAAACATTTAATGTTTTAATCACTAATTAATGCTATATGACAAACGCTATATAAATAGTTACCTGCATATAATGCAACTCAAAGAAAATAGAGTTACTTTGATCCTTCCAACTTCCAACTTCACATAGCTCTACTACGTAGAGCTAAAATATTACCAAGCATTCTTCTATGGCGTATCTTATGGACGGACAGAGATGAGCGAGAGAGGCGGATTAAGAAGTGAAGTGGCTAGATTTCATTTTAATCTTTTATCTTTCATACGATAGCAAAATAATCAAAGCGACAAGGTTCCAACGTCCTGCCACATGATGTCGAGTCGTTATCCATAACCATTTGTGTCCGATTTCAAATAGCACGGAAGTTATGTTACTGACATCTTATTTCTGACTAATTATATGACTTCTGACTAATGTATATTTTTTTGTAAATCATACAAGTAGCAAACTGTTATGAAACTTTTACTTAGTCCCGCGGCCTGTTACTTGCTCCCGCGTCTGGGCGGGTCCGCTAGGTAATAAGATGTTTGTGCCGCAACAAGATATTGAGTTCGCGACGTTCAGGGCATTTCCTCTTGAACAATTTCATTTCACGTACCATTAGCGATGGCTATGGGCAAGACCTCAGTTCGCTACACTAACCCTTTTGGGACTGAACAATCTTACTTTGCGCTGTGGCATGGGTTACGAGAAAAATCAATGCTCGTTATTACTTCATTACGTAAAAAATATCAGTGAAATTTTTGATTTCTTTATTTATTTACGCATTATTGTAACACCTAAAAGTATACATCATAGGGAAGGATTCATCTCTCCTGGCATTCTACGCGGTAATAACGGTGGAAATATTAATAAAAAAAAAACTCCAGAAATTGTTCACATGTAATACCATTGTTCAGATATTTTCCGCGTAGTATTGTAGAACTGTAGTGTAGGCTGGAATTTTTTCGGTATTCTGCGTCCTTAATTGTTAAATTTAATGTATGACAAAAAATATATCTAATTAGTATCCCTGTAAATAAAAAACAAAAGATGCACGGAAGAGTTACATATTTCTTCTGGAAAGTTCTCAATCGTTCTTACTTTGGGAAGCCCTATTATTACGTCACGTCCAGATTTATAGCTACACATGTTAATGCGTCTGAATTGTTATATCAAGATACAAAGTTCATCTTACGTAACAACATGATGAAATATGTTAATTTGGTAACGCAAAAATGGTGCATAGCCCGACCTTGTGCCGCACAAGTTTGGCAACCCGCCGCTCGCGTCACTCGGTACCCTTGGCTAACAGGGTTGTTTCCAACTCCCATAAAGGTCACGCAAGCTGGAAGGAACGCGATCGAAATCGGAATCTTTTAACTTTCACCTTCGCAGGGTTAGATAAAAGTATAATTTTTTTTAAATCTTTTATTGATCCACAGCTGGACCGGATCTCCTCTCATAGTGAGAGAGATTGAGGGAGAGAATCAGGATATTAACCTATTCTTTTCATTATTGATATACTGTCACGCCAGGTCCTCAACGGGGTATGCAGAAAGTACTGAGTGACAAATATCATAAAAGTGGATATATTGTATTTCTCGTAATTCCATGATGTAACACTTAGTATTTAGTGTAGTGAAACATAGTACTAACTTCTTAGTGTTATATTTGCAATTTTTTCAGTTTCAAATACAAATATGAAGACGCACGTCGCTTCTACGGGGTCAGTAACCCGCGCGACAAGGAAAAGGCCCTAAATCCCGATATCAGATAGAACAAGCAATTTATTCCTCTTTGAAATTCTATATCGATAACATTTTACGCTGTTGTTTGTACTCGTATTCCAACGTGGTTTTACTGAACAAACGGTTCGGTATCTGGACAAAACTTCCGCGTGTAGGTACCTTAATAGTAATTGCCTGTCGCATTTGTCCGAACGCAGAGTCGACATAAGCCCTTAAATGGGTTCTGTAAAGTCGAGGCAGCCCGTCCGTTTCCTTCTACTTATAACTTTTTAATTTTATTAGTATGGCTGTTACTTTGTATTTATCATTTTGTAACAACTAGGTAATTATACTAATAACTACTGTTACTATTACGTAGTAGCCTACTTTGGCTCCTTATATTAACATCATCTATTTATATCTATACGTATAAATAAAATTGAAGTCTCTGTGATTTCAAAATAACTGTGTTTTCTCAAGTGTTTATAGTTATTTAGACGATACTGAAACACACCAATGTTTCTAAAATTTTTGTCTGTCTGTCTTTTATGTTTGTCCGGGCTAATCTCGGGAATGGCTGAACCGATTTTAATGGAACTATCCCTGGAAGATAGAGGAGGCTATAGGGCAATATATAGGCTATTTTTTATCCCGAAATTCCCACGGGATCAGGATTCACGCGGGTAACACCGCGGGGCACAGCTCGTAAATAATAAAGTAGATAAATCTCTGTTTTTGTTGAGAAGCTTGAAACTTGGGGAAGATTCGGTTCCTTTTTTAAATAAAACGTTTATAAAGAAATTACTGAAGTCACTAAGGAAATTAATAAAAACCATTGCGCTTTATTTCATCTTTGTCACATTTTCTACTCTACGATGGAACATTACGAGACCACTTTTCAGAATTTTATATACTATTTTATTTTCTATTATATTTTATATATTTTTTTATATTTCAATAGCGATGTGTTAACAATAATACATATCTAACTAGTTTTTATCTAAATAGTTAGAAAAAGCTGGTAATTTGACACTAACTCTGTTATATTCCAGACACCGTACATTTTTCTCAGCACAGCGCCAGCAATATTTTGATAGACGCCACTTAGTCGCGACATGGCGGCGCCTTCGCCTTATTACGATATTTACTAGCGTCACTATCCATTGTTCGAAAATTTTATTGGACCCTCAGTAAACAAAGAAAAGCTACGAAATCACTTAGAATGCATATCTTGCCTACAAAATTATTATCTTACAGTACATTGCGATCAGAAAGTGAGACGGACTTATTGAAGATACGGTTAGCCATTAATGTTTTGGTAATGATTCATCCATTAACCTTTCAAATCCTAATCGACATCACTCCACCAGATCTTGGGGCTATAAATAGTCTATATCTTATCCTCGCCGTAAAGTTCTGAGAAATACTATATAAAGTGAGAAGCGTATACTTCTCACTTTGCACGAATGATTTTTGCTGTAAAGACCACAGCTTCTGGGTGAATTTATTGGATGTTATATGCTGAAACTTTGAAGCTTGGTGCGCCATTCGTAGATGTAGTCAGAAAAACATGAGAAAGGTATAATTTATGACCACAAAATATGTAAATATATCTACTTATTGGTTATTTTCTAATGTCAAATATATAATACTTACATATAGCTCAAATATTCATTTCCTACTTTTCCCAAGCGACTAATGTCAATATTATTAAATCCCATTTTATTATTAAAGAGTTTTTATATAACCAGGAACACTTGAACTGTGTATTTTTTTAGTTACGATAGTGACGGATAAGGAGCAAATAATAGTAGCGACCGAAGTATACATTTTTTATTGTTCTAAATGACAGGAACAACCTGATTCTGTAATCTATAAAGTCGCTAACAAAGGCTTCATTTAAAACCCTCTGACAAAATCTTTATTTAAGGGCAATGTTCCATTCGAATGAGGTAGGAGACAACAGTAAATTTCGGTCGGTAGTGATCATATCTACTAGCTTTAAAAACTGCTTATTTATTTTATATTTATTTGACCGATATTGAGTTTTATTACTCCATTCGGATAATAAGGTTTTCTCACCTCTATAACAACCTTTTAGGGCTTGAGTTGATTGGTGCAGTTAGTATCGTGATCAAACACTATCAGTTAGAGTTACAATGAATATACTTATAAATAAACAATGACTTGGCGCGACCCTCGACGTGTTCATGTCAGATAGTCTCCTTTACTTCGGATTAATTACATTTATTGGCTTTTACTGTAACTGGCTTGTAAATGAATAACGAAGTAAAAAATATAAAGATATTTAAGTTTTACTCTACGTATTTTGTACGGTAAATTGGTTCGTTATTTCGTCAACGGCAAATCTTGCGGAATTATGTTTCTGGATTGAAGGATGCAGGCGGCTGACATAAGATAAAGCACGAGGCGTTCGAGCTTAGTTCTTAAGAAAACTAAACATTTGAGACCTATTTCAGCCCTCAACGGTAAAAGCAAATGTAACTGTTTGTTAAAATGCAACATAAACATGTAACTGGCAACGTTACATTTCTCAAAACTGCAAACGGCAAATTGATTACTCGAGAAAAATCCCTATTAAATATTCCAAGAGACTCATGAATACGTACCTTTAATAAACTACACAACAGTAATTTACAGGTGTCTAGACCGCAACGCCTAGATATCGAGTGTAGTGGTTTAGCAATGAGCCTTTGTCTATGCAACACACACTGAAACGCTTAAATTTACTTACCCCGCTCAATTACATTTGTGTACATACGATAATCTTCGTCTTATTATAGACCTCTCCTCTTAGGTACTGCTTATCTGCGTTCCAGAAGCTATAGGATTTTGAAGGTAACAGTGCTGTCTATCCAAAATTTAGTGCTAGTTACCCTATTGGACAGCAGTATTAATTTCATCACTATCATAGTCAGAGAATACAGCTAAAAGGTACAATAGACTCATTTAAAAAGGTGCTACTTACATTGTTTTTAGCGTCAGTAACCGATCCTATGTAAACATCCTATTCGAGTTATTGTGATCCATCAACGTCAAGCTAATTTAATAGCCTGAATTTGAAACTTTTATAATACAAATTACCCACGCACTCAGCAAGCTAAAATTCGACACATCTAGTGCCTTTGTTGAACATTATGTAAACTTGGAAAGAATGAGCTATATTTATACAGTAAAACAGTTCTACAATCACGACTATTTTCCGTAGCGGTACACAGAGATTTCCACCGGTTACCGTCCTGCGAAATTTCTATGAAGATTACGTGACAGGTATTACGTCACATCTTCGTTGGTACCATTTCTAATTTCCGTCATACTGTTCCCACGAGTATAGGATAGAAGAATAGGGATAGAAGAATAAGACAAGAATAACAATACAGCGTACAGCAAATTATGTCGTCATAACAGTCAGCGGACGCAGCGTTCATCCCGGCGTGAAATTGGAATAGGGTGTTAGGGAAAATGGACCGCGAATACTGCTCCTGTTAGCATTGTTCTGCTTAACCTTTACCTATCGTAAAGCTGATTAACTTGTTTTCGTCGGGCTCTCGACAAATTCTTACGACAACAAAGTAATTCGTTTCACAAGCTTTATTATTACATTTTCAAACGTTACTTT
>DWEM01003668.1:0-10439 GCA_018245935.1 Agara belti belti | reverse complement strand
AACTTAAATATACCGTACCGTACATGTCTAACGTAAGATACAGTCCGATTAATATCATTTGCTATGACGGTCAAGGAGAACATCGCGCGAAAACATGCACCCTGAAGAATTCTCCGTTCGATTGTGACTCGGTTGCTAGTATTGAATAAACAGCGAAGAACCGAATGAATGCGATAGGCACATTTCAATTGTCCATATCTAATGCCGTTTCTCTATCCGCGCAAAAGGTCATGGACCTATCCGAGGAGAAGGCCATCGAACACTTCCGTCTGAAGTTCATCGAGGCGGTGAAGAACTCGTGGACGGCCTCGTTCAACTGGGCGCTGCACAACTTCGACAAGAACAACTGACAGCGGCCCGTCAGCAGGCGGCTCAGGCGGCAGCCGTCTAAGCGCACGCCGCAGACGCTGTGAACGGCGCGCGCGCGCGTGCGAAACGGTCGCTATCGGAACTCGGTGGACGCTCACGGACGCTCGAGAAGTGATAAATGTATTTATAAGACTGCGTCGCCGTGCCGCTTCGAATCTGAACTGTAGCGTTAAGGTATTTAAGTCGCTTCAGCGTTGTGAGTGCGCGCTCGACGGACGGACCCCGCTCGCGACCATGGGCTTCGGAGCGCGCGGGGATTGTTCACGTGGCGGAGTCGCGGAGTCGCGGGAGCTTCGCACCCTCGCGTGGCCGCGACCGGGCCTCGGCTGACGGAACATTGTATAGAGAATGGATTTCCGATAGACGAATTGATTTACAGGTTTAGAATAATTGGAACGTGCCAATGTTCTCTTCGACGACGCCCGGGTGACGTGTGCGTGTTTAATTATGAACTCTGCGTCGATGGAGTTAAGGTTACCTATTAATTGTAGCGGACGACGGTCGCTTGTACGCTTCGGAAAGCTTTTCGTGCGGCTTTTGTTTTTTATATATATATCTATGTATAATGTGTAGTTTCCCTGTTGCGTGTATGAACGGACAGTTTTAGTATGAATGTGCAAATTTCCCACCAAATGTGAAACGCATGTAATATTTCCTTAATGTGAGTTTATATATCTATATATATTTAACTCTACTTTAATTGACTGTATCACAAAACAGTGCTCAATGCTTCGTGTACTATATACGCGTTTTTCAGTTCTGAAATGAGCAGATTTAAATAAATAATAATGAAAAATGTCTCTTGATTGCATTAAAAAATGTATGATATTTCGTATGTGCATTGAACTGCATTTGTTGGTTATAAAATACGTTTGTAGCTTCACTGATTAAGTCCAAGAGTGAACTGGTATATGATTGGTCGACCGTCAAGGTCGAATAATCACTCGCTATAATGATTTGTATCGATTAGAAAGCCAACGACTTCACCGCCCCGGACTTTTTGAGTTGTTTCAACGGTCGCTCGTGACCGAATGACGTCACTGTATGGCGGCGTCAAAAGTTTGCGTTAAAAACGTTCAGTGTGCGTAGTGCGAGTTTTCTTCTCTACTCGATCGCGTCGGCGTAAACTACATTCTGCATGGAATCGAAACGGCGCCAACTAGTGTCAGTAATGTGAAACTAGTTTTGCGAGTGCGAGTTTCTTGCGACTGTCAATGGCGCTCGCCGGTGGGGACATTATCTCGCGTGATTGGTTGTTTCGACAGCTCGGAGAGTACGAAATACAAAATTTGACGTTCGATACGTCATCGCCATAGCGACTCGCGCTCGCCTCTCGCCGCGTTTGGCGTTTCTTTAGTCGAATATATTTGTTAAACTCGCACTCGGCACACTGGCCTTGCGCAAGCCTGAAGTCTAGCGTCACAACCGACTGAAATCGAAAGCACTCACACCGAGGCTTGCTTCTCTTTCCTTCTCTCTCTTTCAAGGAGTTCTCTTCGCGTTTCTTGTGACGCGTGATGTTACATATGCGTTTGATCGTTTCACTTATCGTTCTGTTGCGTGTCCTGTCGTAAATTATAGTAGTCGCGAGGGCGTAAACGAGCGGCGGCCATTTTGGCTGTGATACGAACGTGATGCGACGTGGTTTTTTTTTTTTTTTTGTTAATTTATCGGCCGACACCGAGTCGTTCGTTTGTCTGGCGATTTTAAATATTCGATTGAATCAAATCGGATGTAATGAAGAAGACTGATTGGATATTGCGGCGGTTTTAGTCAAAAGTTCAGAGATTAGCGGTGACGGTGGATGATCGGACGCAATGCGGGATGGTTGTCAACTATCCGATAGATAGGTCGGTTCGATCCAACGGAGCACCGTAATACACTTTTACCATCCGTATTGTACAACGTAGCGATGCAGGCGGATGGTGAATTTATTTCGTGTTGTAATTATAAGACAGTTCTTTTTTTCTAATCCGAAGTTTATCGTTAGGGTTTTAGGCGTATTAGTAGAGGTATTCTAATTCTTGTTCGGGTTAGAATTTTCGGTTAAATGTTATAGGTAATATTTGGCGGTGGGAGATGGTACCGGTCGTCGCGACGTGGAGCCCTCTAGCGTAATATTATGTAATCATTGTTAACTTATATATTATGTATTATGTATGTATGTATGGGCGTGATTCTTAATGCGCAGTGTTTTGGTACAAAATTATATTACTATAATTGGCACGAGGGGCTATATATTGGGAGATTTCCCGTAGAGAAATCCTCACCAGAGGACCGTTGACCCACTGATGTGTTCGGTCCGTTTAAAAGTCGCCTATTTACAGTCAAAACACTGTACATTATTGGGTATTACCAAAACTCATGTAACTTTAGGCCAATGCTTTTAACTTTTTTTTTTTTTAAATCTCGGGATACCCTCGCACGGCTATCTAATCCCAAACTAGGCAGAGCCTGTTCTATGATGACCAGGCATCTGATGAATTAAACAATACTTATATAGATATTGTTAATATAGCAACACACAGAACAGAACAAACGAGTGTGCTCATCATGCAAACGTTTGTTCTCAGCGGGAACCGAACCCGCCACCTCCGGTTTCGCGGTCAGCGTCTTTAGCCACTAGACCGCGTGGTCGGTCTTTGAGCTGTCATCGAGTGACACGACGTCGTGTATTTCATGTTAGCCTTATTTAAAACGGTCCCTCGATAGGACCAGTTAGTAGACAAAATATATGTATATATACATATGATAGATTTAGCAGTATTATATCGTCTTAGTGCGGACGAAGTGACTTTCCGTTTTGTTCTATAACTTCGGGCTACCTCAATGTGTCGCGTGAATACTGAACGATACCGGT
Organism: Agara belti belti; assembly: GCA_018245935.1. Classification (NCBI taxonomy): domain Eukaryota; kingdom Metazoa; phylum Arthropoda; class Insecta; order Lepidoptera; family Hesperiidae; genus Agara; species Agara belti. Next base: position 7,210 of record DWEM01003668.1, on the reverse strand, counting down.
TCGACTGTAGCTACTTTCGATACGATTGATTGTTTAATCCAATTAGTGATAATTATAATTTTAACTTTACGCAATGCCGACGGTTATTCGTTTGAACTTAACACTCAATAGAATGTTCTGGAATTTATCGCGTACGAGTGTATAGGAAAATGGGTACGACCGATACGAATGGAGCGTTACGATGACGACACGCAGTTACAGGATATTGAAATACACCGAAAAATCACTGCAATGAACGACAATTTAAATGCACATATGTGAATATTTGAATGTGAAATATGACAAGAGATCCCGGTATCTTATTTGAGCTCCGAGTCAATTTATCAGTAGACTTAATTGTTCATTTACGGCTTAACGACACTCCACTTTGAAACGTCGTGAGCCAACGACAATCCGTTGCGACTAATGCTATTTGACATTTTAACGTCATGAGCCGACGACAATCCAAAGCGACTAATGCTATTTATCATTTTGAGGTCATGAACCAATGACAATCCATAGCGAGTAATGCAATTTGACATTTTATAACGTCATGTGCTAATGGTAATCAATGGCGACTAATTCTATTTAACATATTATAGCGTCAGGAGCCAACGACAATCCATGGCGATTAATGCTATTTAACATTTTATAACGTCATGAGCCAACGACAATCTATGGCGACGAACGCTATTTGTCGTTATGACCTAACGACAGTCCACGGCGACCAATGTTATTTAACATACTAATGTTATAAGCGTTTTGATGCGGTGCGAGTAGACATTGTAGCTTATTGTAAATAAATGAACGCTAACAATCCAGCGGACCAATCACGCAAAAGACTAGTCAGGTGTAATTAGTTAGTCGATCTTGCCTCTTTGGAACCCTTTTATTGTTCCAATATTGAACGTGGGTCGCCTCTCATAATGAGGAGGGTTACGCCCTAGTCCACCACGCTGGCCAAGCACTCGTTGGCAGACTACACACGCTTTAGAGGACAGAGTATTTTAGAACTGTTCAAATTACCTCGCGATGTTTTCCTTCATCGTTATAGCAAATTATATTTAACTTTAAAACGTTTATTTTTATACAGATGCTCGCCAATTCTAACCCCGGTTCTCCGGGTCGTGAGGCTGATTAGCCGAAGTGCTTTTATCATTATCATCGTGCTTTTAGACCAGTGTTTCCCAACGCGAACCCCATGCCCCACAAGGGGGCAATTTGATATTTAAGGAAGGCGATTTAAAAATGGACCCGACACGACGAAGCGCAAGGATCGCACTAAATGAATATAGCAAAATCAATATTAAAATTAATTTGAATTTCAGTTTTTCATTATATGTTTTGAAATTTTACTTACGATGTTTTGATAACAATTTCATAGTGATTTCTTCCTAAAACTTATCATGTATATCTCTTAAGGGAAGAAAACAATTTTTAAAAGTCAAAAATTATGTATGGGGGTCATAAAAATTTTAGAAATGTTGAGGTGGGGCATGGCCTAAAAAAGGTTGGGAAAGACTGTTTTACACGGAATTCGTTATCGACTCAGCGCTCAATATGAAGTCCGTCAGTTTCATACGAGTGAATGTGTCTCTGTTGTTGGATATATATTTTGTAAGGCTGGAGGTCACAGTTGAATCAACCATCAATAACAGTCGATGTATGAAATGAACAGCTTAACTCAATGGACTCGTTAATGTAGGTACACCATTTTGTATAATTATAATTTTTAATTTTGCATTTGACGATTTGTATCAATGTATTTTATTCGGTTACGTGATTACGTAAAGTTCTTTAGAATAAATTAATTATTATTATTCATCATGTGCATGAGATTTGTATTGATAGCCAATTGAGAGGATAAGGAAATTTAAGGTAAAAGTTTAGTTTTGTCGTTGGTTGACATGTGTATCGCTATTATGTATTATACTGAGTAACGTGAAGGTTATTTTTGCATACAGATATGATGTAGATTTAAAGATATTGAACTGAAATTGTAAATGCCATGCTGCCACCAGTGCTCGAATATTGTTGTTTGATTTTGGTCGGCGCGCGATATCGCGGGCGACCACGCGCCTCCTCGGGCCGTGTTGGGATGGGGTTTTGTTAAGGTCACGCATCGACTTTTATTTGTAATCATATTTAAAGCAAACGACGTGCGCTCGCCCGCGGTCGCCCGCGATATCGCGCACCGAATAGCCAGCCACCCGTAATCGTATTAAACGTACATATAATACGATTTAGATATACATACAATAAGACGAAATACGACTTTATGAAATACTGCCACGTGTAATTAGTTAGAATATTAGGTGATAAATATACACATAATATATCCGAGTTCAATAATTCTGCTCATAGAAAAAGGTATTGCTTAGTATACGAGAACGCTCGCTGATCCCAGTTTAACAATTATCGTTGTTGCGTTCAAGGTACACTAAAAAAAGTTCGTCTATGAAACATTAAGGCAACGGTCAAAAGGCTTTTTATAAGCAAGCGTGGTTCTTATTCCTGTTATATAAATCAATAGAACAATGTAAACTTAATTGCATTCACGTAAAAGAAGAAATTGGGAAATGTATCCAATCACCAAATAATATCAGGTGCCATAGATAAAATATTGAGGTATCGGCTTGTACAGTGTGAAATTCACACGTGACTAGCACGACAGTGTGGATTGACCCTTACCGCCTTGCCATTACGAAAAAAAATCCCAATTTTCGGCTAATTTATTTTAAATGTACGAATTCGAGATAAGTTGCGTGCCCGAACATATTTTTTATCTACATATGTATGTATATTGTAAAAGATAACACCGTAAGGACTTTTTTTATGGTACAAATTGAAATTTCATAGTGCGCCAATAAATAGTCTAGAAAGGGTGTTCTCCGTAATCTAAACAATACCTGTACTGCCAATATTTAAGTAGTAGACTGATTTGTGCTTATTGTCACTTAATTACTACGTTTTATATGTACAAAGACGGTTGACGTTCAACAGTGACATTTGACAGTTGAAAGTTTCCAATATTGTGAAAAGGTACCATACAATCAGTGTTAAAAAAGTTTTGAAAGCAATACTTATCATCGACGATTTTATTTTTCCACTATTGCTCGCGGTTATTTTCATACATAGGTACATATCTATAGCGACAGTGTGTCCTTTCATATAATGTTTTGCAATTTTTTTCCCTAATAAGCGGTAACGTTTTCTTATGCATTTATATAAATAACATATTTATGTTAAAAGTGAGCGCTAAATTATGAAAAAGGTCATCATTATGTTAAAAAATGAGCGCTCAATTGTACAAAAGGTCATTTTTATCTTAAAAAGTGCGCGCTAAATTATAAAAAAGGTCATCTTTATGTTAAAAATGAGCGCTTAGTTGTACAAAAGGTCATCTTTATGTTAAAAAGTGAGCGCTAAGTTATAAAAAAGGTCATCTTTATGTTAAAAAATGAGCTCTTCATTGTACAAAAAGGTCATCTTTATGTTAAAAAATGAGCGCTTCATTGTACAAAAGGTCATCTTTATGTTAAAAAGTGAGCGCTAAATAATTAAATCGTTGAAAATGTTGAAAACGTTGAGACACCGATTTGGCGGTACCATTGGAAAGGTAACATATTTAATGAAAATAAGGATTAGTTAAATATATCATGTATTCTAGATATTCCTTTGTGGTCTTAAACGATCTTACGTTGCAGTAAAACATTCTCGTTATGCAAGCGTAATAATGAATAGTTAAATCATATACAATTAGCTAACAATGCATTCTAATACAATTCTATAGAAAACGTACTTGTATTTGAAATTAATGATAGCTCAATTAACGCAATTTGTAGTAGACGACAATTTCTTATTTGTAGGTAATGTTCAATTTGTGTAATACTAGCTTTTGCCCGCGACTTCGGTCGCGCGGAATAGTGTCTTGCAATAAAAGTATCGTAGGAAATTAAAATGCTGCCCAAAGTCACTATTCCACGCGGACGAAAGCTAAAAAAGATTTTTTTTTCTTCAAAGTGTCCTATGTTACTTCTAATACCACCAAGAATATGTGTACAAAGTTTCACGATGATCGGTCAAGTAGTTTTCGCTGGAAAGCGTAACGAACAAACTTACATTCACATTTATAATATTATATAGTAGGGATTCCGTAGCGTCATTAGCGAAATGATAATTTGCATTCGCACTAATTGCAAAAAAAAAAAATGTATACATATTTGCGTAACACTTAGTTTCCGCTCGATCGATAATTAATTAAATAGTAATTAATAATTATATCATAAATCTTGTAGAGATATTCAAGTTACATTTCTATTCAGTTCGACTGTAGCATGCAAAGTACATAGTCTAATGTTATATATATATATATTTCCGGTTATTGCATTATATATTACGAGAAAATCGATTATTTTACCGACACATTCCGTATACCGGTGTCGGAGGCGACAGAACGCGTTTTGACGGTTTATATTTTAATAAGGAATTTTTCGGTATCTAACAATCAATAAAGACATATATTTCCCTCGCTATAAGAACGGTTTAAATATAGGCAAATAAGAGAAATAGTATTTGTTGTTATACTTGTAATTGAATATTATCAAACATCTCCAACACCGGCATACGGATACAGGATTAAGGGTCTCATAATTTAGTACTGATTATTAATAATAATAATAATAATAATAAATAATAGCCCCTCGGAACAGGGTACAAAAAACGAATCGAACTCATAAGGAATGCATGTGTGTATTGAATACATGTTGCCGTTGTTATTCTATATTGTAATTATATAATAAGTGTAACTAGTTATCGTGTTACTTATAGTGAAAAATTGAACTAAATTATTATCGATCCGATTAGCTATCGATTATTTATGTATCGCGTAGTATAAGATGGCGATCGTAATGGCGCTCGTTGGCCGGACCGTTCGTTGTTATCAATATTTGTTGCGCGTTTTTTTTTTATTCTTCGCGTACTTCACCAAGGAATCGCTTTTCATAATGCCAATCGCAGATCTGTGCAGGTAATGGACGTTGTTAACTTTTTGGGGCCCGCAAATTGATTGCTCATCGCCTTAACAGAAGAGAAGACCCATTATTAATAAACAGTCATAGTAATAATGACGCTTGCTTTGGAAATGTTACCTCTTCCGCGTAAGCTTTCGAGTGCGTTTCAATGCAACCTAAGAACTCGGACGGTTCGCGCGCGTCTGGACTTTGCAAATTTCTTTCTAAATTTCAACAGACATAACGTCAAAAGTCTCTCGTGTGCACGGGCCCTAAGAGTTTTCAATTTTACCATCGACGCGTCAATGCCTATGTCTCTCGTAGAAATGGCATTACGAGAACGCGTCAAAAAGTTTTGGCTCCAAAATACCCTCGTTCTCTTGGATATGATTAATCTGTATTTAAATTCGCTTGCAACAATCGTCTTTTTTTACAAAGTTGTGTGTACTTTTTTCCGTGATCGTCTTTTAAGCCTGTACTCCTGGCATTTCGCTACGTCCATAAGTCTATGGGGCTCTTGGCCTTCTGTGTGTTGTCTAAAATGTTCTGTCAATGTATTTTAGTAGCAAAATGCAAGGCGTAATGCATGTATAGAAATGACTCTTTCTATATAAACTTACTGTATAAATTATTTAAATAAACGATATATAACTTGACGTTTCGTTTAACACAAAGTTGTATTTTTTCATATTTTTTTTATTGTTTTAAGATACGATTTTTTACATTCACTAATGTTCATTCGAATGACCACCCTATCCAGTGTAAAAAATAAAAAAAGCCTTCAAAAGCCTATATATAATCACCTAATCGGCTTCACCTGATTGGTTTTAACTGTAGTTGGACCCAGTGGATGGTTGGCGAGACAATTTTTCTTATTTACCGATATTTTTTTGTATTCCCCTCAATTCCAAACATACATACGTACGTATACTTGGAAAATTTCTTTTTGTAACAAGCAATTTCTTCATAACGACTCATCGTGTTTATTTTGTTTGAAAGGGCCATTTCTATACGTTGTATGGCCACGGGCCAGCACGTATTCTCGTTCAAGGTGTAATGAAACTTGACGCGGTAGTTTGGTATTCACTTGTAACGCTTCCTATGTAATGATTAATGTTATTATTATTACCTTCATTCGATACACTAACAGTTTAGTTGCGTTTATCTATGTTATGTATATTTTTACATGATTTCCGTCTGTTCAATGTAATGATATAGCATTGTCTTGATTATGTATATATTTTCATCAGTGTCGGTAGGTTTGTTAATGATTTTTTTTTTTATCCGGTACTTTTAGTTGCCGTTGGAAATTGTTTCGTTTTTAAGTGCGACCTAGTTTTGTGCGACTGTTTCGGTTGTAGCGTAGGTATTATTACGGGGGTGTTTATAGTGAATCGGTAGTTTATCTTACCATTACGATGGGTCATGATCTCACTGCCGCACGAGGGAGTTACTACGTTATATTGTAAAGCAGTCGGTGTAAAAAAAACAAAACGGTTTCGCTATAAACGCACCCTTACCGCCCTTATGGAAATGTCGAACACCAAATATCGCAATGATTCGAGTGTGTGAGCGGAATGTCATTGTGCAGTAGCGGTTAAGTTTGTTATTATAAATATAGTAATCTAGCCTCGTTGCTGAGACATAATTATCATTAAGAATCATTAAACATCTCAAGTCTACATACAATAGTTCCTTTGCCATGTGTCATTTAATTATCATACGAGTTACGAAAGAAATGTAAAGGATATTCATTTTAATATTGTATAAATAATTTACCGAATAATTATTTGCTATCTCAAATATGATTTTTTCTTTTGAATAAACATTTACATAACTAATTAGCTTGTGTGTATTTTCTGTCACCGTTCCCAAATGTGCGTAACGATAACAATAAATAATTATATACATAACACTAGGTACTAAAGACACATGTAGAAATTTAGTAACCCTACTTAATTTTTAGTATATACTAACCTGCTTAACCTATCGTGAGTGTTGCCCTTCTGCATTCAAACAATTTTTTGGATGTGTATTTATCTTGAGTCGTATCTCCAACTCTGTTAATCTCAGTAAGAAGTGTAAGTAAGCCATTTAAATCCTACAATCTAACAATATATATATATATATATAATAAGCCAAACTGAATTATTGAAGTTTGAGATCATAAGCACGTCAGGTTTGTAAGGACAGAGATATACCGTACTCGGTGCTTTCTG